>CAXKVR010000370.1:0-18988 GCA_964058845.1 Carex sylvatica
TGAGATATCTCAGAGGATACACACTCCCATATTACATGTTGTTGTAACCAGGGGCGGAGCCAGACTTTCAGACTATGAAGGTCAGACGAGAATGGAGATCAAATATATAAAAAATTTATTCTGTGAATGAGAGTCAAATGTACATTGTTCACAGTATTTAGCTATTAATTATATAGAAAATAGGATATAAATACAAAAAAAATTAAAAATAAATGGGGATCAATTGACCCCATTGTTTGAGGGTGGCTACGTCCCTAGTTGTAACCAAGTTATAATTTAATGATTTTTAAAATGATATTATATTAGAGCATGTTCAGTGTAAAAAGGAATGAAAACGGAAACGGAATTGACTGTTGAAACACTGTGTTTGGAAAAAAAATCCAATTAAAATTTACAAAAATATCCATAAAAAATTGCTTGAATGCGTAAGAAATTCAAATGAATGTGCAACACAGACTACAAAGCTAAAGTTTTCCTCTGTGCATTATACAGCTTTCATCTATTTATAACTTAGTTTATAAAAATTCAAATTCCAACAACTAATTTTTACTATACGACAACCAGAAATTGGATCAGAATTTAATATTTTCGAGGCACAGATATCGTTACGATGAATTTGCTGCGCTATACGACAACCAGAAATTGGATCAGAATTTATTATTTTAGAGGCACAGATATCGTTACGATGAATTTGCTGCGTAATAAACGTGTAATAATGCATTATGATATTTTTTTTTTTAGTCACCTATAACGGATTAGAATCAACTAAAATAAATTCAATATTTTTTGCCGGTGTTGTCATCTCTTGCTCTGTAAATATTAAGTTTTTTTTTTTTTTTTGATAAATGTGGCTTAATCACCACCGATTTCATTACTCGAACGAAACCTACAAAGTAAGAAAAATTTGATACCAAGCTAATACCAATCAAATCTAACAGTATACCAATCAAACCATAACATTTTCCTATAAATATCTATCAAAAAACTACATAGCAATCAACAACTTTTAAAAGAAACAACCAACTAATCATCACTAACAACTAGCCTATTAGCAGTTGCTGAACTTCATGGCTCTACCCCACTTATTTCTACTACATTCTCCTCCTGAAAATTATCATCATCAAGCTGACGCTCTAAACCATTTGTTCTCTCCACCTGCAAAAGAAAATTATCAAAGACAACAGGCAATTGCAACACATCAGTAGGTAGAACTAAGGATAATGTAAGAAGAGCACCCATTCCTTTGAATTTCACCCAAAATTGTGCTAAAGAAATAATTTGAGATTCTATAGATCTAAGAGAAGTATGAATCCCCTCAAAACAAAGCTTATTCCTTGTTAACCATATAACCCAAAGCATTGCCCCTCTCACAAGTTCGATCAAATATCTATCTTTAAATGAATTAAAGCATCAATAAACCACAATTCTTCTATAGTCATAATATCAAACGTAAAGTTGTTATAATCAGCTATCCAATTCCAAATTGTTCTAAAAAATGTACATTGCAAAAATAAATGATCTATTGTTTCAGGAGCCCCACAAAATAGACAAGCTACATCTCCTGACCAACCACGTTCGCTCAAATTTACTCTAGTCAGAATCTTTTTTTGCTTAACAAGCCACAAGAAAATTTTAATCTTAAATGGAATCTTTGCTATCCAAATAGTATCAAAAGTAACATTTTGAATCCCTCCATACTCAAACTAGATATAAAAAGAGTGAACCATAAATTTACCATTATTATTCCATCTCCAACTCAAAGCATCAGTCTTATCACTATCCAATTGCACTACCCTAAGTTGAGAAACTAAACTACACCATTCTTCCCTAAGCGCCCCTGTTAGCTGCCTCCTAAAAGTCAAGTTAATATTACCGGAATCTAGAACTAATGCTACAAATATACCAGTGTTAGTTGCTACTGAATACAACCCATGATATAATTCACTTAAAGGACATTCTCCCATCCACCTATTTGTCCAAAACATAACCTCATTTCCATTACCTACTGTTTTCTTAAAACCTAAGTCAACAATTCTTTTTAGTTTAAAAATATTTCTCCAAAAGGCTGACATCTGATAACTACACCCATGCAACCCATACTTAGCTAAAAGAATATCCTTCCACATCCCTACAACTATAGGATCATTATATCTATACCACCATTTAGCTAATAGAGCTACATTCATAGTACGCAAGTTTAAAAGACCCAAACCCCCATGTGATTTCATATCATAGACTACTGACCACAAAACTAGAGAAATCTTTTTTCTAACTGAACTACCCCGTACCATAAAAATCTCCTCCTAAGTTTGTCGATATGCTTTCTAATTTGAACATGCATTTTATACAGAGCAAGCCAATATAAAGGAATAGCAGAAATTACTGCATTTAGTAGTGTTACTCGACCCCCTATAGATAGTAATTTACTTTTCCATCATTGTAACTTTTTCTCAATTTTATTAATTAATACATTCCAACAATCAATAGGAACAACTTTCCAATGAACAGGTACACCTAAGTAAGTTATAGACAACTGATCTATTGTACAACCAAACCTATAAGCTAATCTATTACTTTCTAACTCATTCAAATTCAGTGGTATCATAACACTCTTATGGTAATTAATTTTCAAACCAGTCATGTTCTCAAAACCTAACAACAATAATTTGAGTGTTTCTACCATCTTATCACTAACCTCTAAAAAAAGTAGGATATCATTCGCAAAATGAAGATTCAAAATATCTCCAACACCTACAAAATTACCCAAACCTTTCAAAAAACCTACCATCTTTGCTTTATGTAAAATTTTATGCAAAACCTCGGCCACTATATCAAATAGAAAGGGTGATAAAAGATCTCTCTGTCTCAATCCTCGCTTACAACTAAAGTATTCTCCCAGACAATCATTTACACTAATGCACGTTCTACTACCTTGTAAAATATCAAAGATCCATTGTCTAAATTTAGAACCAAAATCCCTAGCAAGTAGAGCTTCCTGTAGAAATTCTCAATTTATTAAATCATACACTCTTTCAAAATCCAACTTAAAAATGATACATTTAGTTTTAGAGACTCGAACTTGATGTAATACCTCATTAGCACAAATCACATTATCCAAAATATACCTACCTTTAATAAAATCAGTTTGAGTATCACTAATAAAAAAATTCATCACTTTTGCTAACCTATCAGCCAACAGCTTTGTAATGAGTTTAAAATTATAATTAATAAGACTAATAGGCCTATAGTTGGAAATACAAGGAGCTACCTCTTTTTTAGGTATGAGACAAACATAAGCCATGTTCAGTTTGGAAATTTCTAAATCGTGAAAATAAAAGGAAGTAAAAACTTTATATAAATCAGATTTAATAAAATTTCAGCTAGCTTGATAAAATGCAAAAGAGAACCCATCTGGTCCTGGAGCCTTAGAGGCATTGCAAGCAAAAATATTTTCTCTAATTTCATCTAAAGAAAACATCTTTTCTAAGTCAAAACATTGTGACTCATTCAACATTTCAGATGTAACCCATAAACCCTCCTGCATAGATATATCCCTAGTAGTACAAGTTCCTAATAAGTTTTTATAAAAATTAGTCACATGACTTTTCAAAGCTGCTGGATCACCAATAAATAATAATGGTCCCATCATGTTCTAGAGTTAATATATTTTTCCGTCTTCTATTAGAGGCGCAAATATGGAAAAATTTTGTATTCAAATCACCCTCTAGAAACCATTTCAATCTAACTCGTTGTTGCCAATAAGATTCCTCTTCACTCATAATTTTCTTAAATTGTACTTGACACTCTGTCCATCGTTCAAATTCAGAACTACTCAAATGCCTAGTTTCATTATTAAGTTCAAAAGCACATATTTCCTCCAGCAAACAAGTTTTAAATCTTTTCTTTTCCCCTACTAAATTATAACTCCATCCTCTAATTTTTGCCTCAGTTTTTGTAATTTAATTCTCCATTGATCTCCTATATTATTTTAAATTACTACCTCAGTCCACCATTGTTCTAACAGCTCTACAAATCCTGGTTCACTCAACTAAGATCTATCAGATTTAAAGTTATAGGTTCTAGTTCTGTTTTCACTACCTACCACCAACAATAATGGGGAATGATCCGAATAAAATCTAGGAAAAGAAGAAATATTTGAAGAGCTAAAATGTCTATCCCACTCAACTGAACATAAAAATCTATCAAGCAAGGTTAAAGAAGTTGAGGTATTGGATCGTGCCCTTGTATATTTCCTATCACTTAGAGCTAATTCTAAAAGGTGTAAATCAGAAATTAGTCTATTAAATTTGGAACTGATCACATGGTTATAACTATTTCCCATCCGCTCACTTTGACGTCTTACCATATTAAAATCGTCACCTATTAACCATGCAGGAACTCCTAAATTACGTAAATCATTAAGTTCTCATAAAAATGCTGACCTTTTAGAAGCTACTGTTGGGCTATATACTATAGTAAAAAGCCACTAAAAATCATCTATCTTATTTCTAAGGTGTACTATAATAGAAAATTAACCTAAGAAGACATTAGAAACGCTAAATTTATCTTCATTAATCCCTATCAAAATCCCTCTAGCTGATCCAACAGAAGAAAGGGTGACCTAACGTGTTATATTCCTACTCAAAGCTCATAGCAATCAATCTTTAAAAACCAATTTTTTTGTTTCTTGAATCCCTACTAGATCAACATTATGAGTATGCAAAAAATCCCTTAAAAATCTATGTTTGACTGGTACACCTAACCCTCGAGCATTCCAACATAAGATATTTAACATTAAGAATATTTTTACCCCATGTGGATTGTAAGATATCAAATCTTTCTTCAAAAATACAAAACTTTTTTTAGTTTTTGGTAAAGAACCCATAAGAACAATATCTTCAATAATCGCCTTAAATTTTTCTTGAGAAAAACCCCTAAGTTTTCTAATGACCTGAAGTTTATCCTTCTAATTTCCATGAATTTTAAAACCCGTTTTTTCAAACATATATAAGACATCCATATCAGAAAAATGCAAAAAAGGATAAGAGTTAGCTAAAGACATAGTACCTGAGGTAGAAGCACTCAGCTTACTCTTGTCACCGTCTATAGTATCTACCCTCTTAGCCTTTTGTCCTTGTCCACCAGTTGTTGTAGGAGCTGTAGGGGCAGCAACTTTAACCGCTTTAGAGCTAATTGCCTTCGCATTGCCTGCAATCAGCCCCTTGATCTCCTTCCCACCAGTGAGTTTCTCCTTCAGCCGTACACTATGTCTTGGCTCTGGCAGAACTGATGGCGCTACTGATGGCAGCACCACTGCAAATTGCATAGCAACCTCATTGCTACTGACACCTTTCGAAGACTCCCCAATCGTCTCCACTGTTCTCTCCCCATGTGTTTCTTCATCAGCTAAAGCCGAGAACGGGTTGCTATCTAAGAGGTCTTCATCTTCATCCTCTACGGTCTCCTTACTGACAGCACTCAAAATACCTTAACTTTTCCCTTGCACCACCATAACCTTCTTACTCTTCACTTTCTCAAACTTCCTTTCACTTATTATTATCCCTTGACCTACTCCCTGCCTTTCGCTAACCTTCCTAATTATTGTGCCCGGATCATGAACAATCTGATCAACCCGACCACGCTTCTCTTTCCCTGATCAACCCGACCACGCTTTTCTTTTCAATAGGCCCTTTACCTAAAGATATTAGTGTCATGCCCCTGCTTCCAACCATCAACCTCAAAAGTCATAAAGTAGTACCGGTATTGTTGTGCATCCCCCACATAATGGAGAACTTTAGCATCATGAATACTTCTCACATCTGGTACTTAAGCCGTAGAACTGAGAAGTCGTAATGACCACTGGAACGAGGATCAACATTGATCAAGAAACCTCCAAAACTCTCTACTAACCTTCGAAACTCCATTGGCCTCCACAACTTCGGGGCAAAATCCTTGATATTCACCCAGACCTGGACAAGATCACTACCCCCATCATGAGAAAGAAAATCAAAAGGAGCAACTTGAAAAACAACATCACCTAATACAAGATGCCCTTGCCCGACAACTGCCTCTCTCTACTGCACATTAGGCGTATCAATCAAGAAAAGGTTCTCCCTTAATAGTCGAGGTGTCCAAAGAAAATCCTTCATTGGATGGTCCTTCACCAGATGAGACTGTATGAAGTCTTTTCTAAAAGCCAGATCATCCTTGAGCATAATCCCTCTCTGAATCACTTCATCAAAATCTCTGATGGCTTTATTTGGCAAAAACCGCAGACAAGGCTTCTTAAGTGTCTCCTCCATCACCTCATTCCTAATCAGACGATCGGAATCCCTCAACATAGTCACTCGGTAGTGGTAAGAACTATGACCCAATAGACTACAACGGAAACACTTGACCACGTTCCGACAAGTATTGGCGAGATGGCCTGTATCACCACACTTGTAGCAAATTGGTTTAGAAGAGAAAGATGATTGACGGATCTAAGCGAGTTTGGCTTGGACAGATCAGCGACAGTGGGGTGAAGGTGCTGGAGGCTGGATTGAAATGAGATCTGAACTTGATGGAGTGATTCCCTTGATCGGATCAGAAATAGGAATGGAAATTCGAGATGGAGACGGCGCACTGCCCAAAATTACATCCCTATACGGAGCTTCAGTCACTGCTTGTGTAACCCCACCGGCCTCATCAGAGAGAGTCGGATCAGGACATACATCTTCTGGAGTTCCGATTGTCGCATAAGTAGGGATATTCGGACCTGTTGGCTTAGATGTGGCCCCAACATAAGCAACCCTGTGTGAGATGATTCGCTGCCTCCAATTTGGTGGTAAGAGCAAGAAGTCACTGCAGAGAAAGGGAGATGTCCACAATCACCGTAGATAACTCCATCTCACCTAGAGAGGGCCAGACAGTATAGAAAAGAAGAAGCCCAAGAAGGCTTACCTTGAGTGAGTCTTGAAATTTCAATTAGAAGAAGGCCAAGAGCGGCATTTTCTTGGAGCATTTTCTTTCTCATGAATATTTTTTAAGGCGCTTAAATAAACAAAGTGCAGTGATATGAGTTTCGTTTCTCTACAAAGAGATCTCTTAATTAAAAAAAGACATGCAATTTTTTAGCTTATTTTTCTATAAAAAGACCTATGAATTTTCTTTGAATTTATATGACCTTCCGATCATCGATCTAAAGTAGTTTTTTTCAAAAATTTGTGTGCTCTCTCAATTTCCCTCGTTGTATAATTTCCATTTTCATGCATAATGTTGAGTATTTTTGATATAGGAAATTGTGCTTGGTTTATACTCTTTTATCTTTTAAATTTATAAACTTTGATACTAAATGAAGGGTTGATTGCAAGCGCACAACCTACCAAAGTAGTACTTAGGGTGTCGAACCAGAGAGAGTATGGTTAAAAACTATGCTTAAACTTTATTAATTAATTTCATAAAAATAAAAAGAAGTAACGTGCAATTAAAGTAAAATTGAGAGGTTTTGTTTTAATAATCCTAAGTTGGGTTCAATACCCGGAAAAAAGAAATTGTAAACAATAAATAAAAAATAAAGAAAAAGGAAAGTTTAGGTTGCTTTTAAGTTGAGAAGATCTAGAGGGTATTCGGTTTACAATTACTTGCTAATTAAATCTATTTGGTTTGTTTATATTCATGTTTGATTTTAATGAGGTTTCTAACCTAATTCGTTCTTGGAATATTGATGTTATATCTTGGGTAAACGGATTAATTTGCCTCAAATTCTAGGGTTTTTACAAACCCTAGCGGGATATTTAATACACATAATTCATGACAAACATTAATATTCCAAGAAACTTAAAATTTATTTATAATTTGTGTTAGCCTTTGGAACAAATATTGATACAAATACTTTGGGTGAACTGATTAATGTTTCACCATTGTTAGGGCAGTAACTTACCTAATTGGGATTTTTAATACACATAATTCAAAGTATTTTACAATATTTGTTCTAAGGTGTCCAAATTAGGATTTGACTTCAAAACATACTTCACCAAACCCTAACCCTAATTTATGGAGATCCAGTTTAAATATCGAAGTGTTAATAAGATAAATTCTTTACATTTATGATTTAGACTAGTACTCTCCTTAACTCGACCTATGCTAGAGTTTAATAGATTAAAGCGAAAAAACATGACATAGCACAATTTCTAGCTACTTTAATTTATTAAACCTAACATGGTACTTATAATTGCAAGTATAATGAAATCATAAAGAATAGTTCACAGAAATTATCATTAAATAAAACAATCATAATAAAAATAATATAACCGAATAAATAGAATTAAACAGGTTCATGCATTGACCTAAACTCCTAGAGAGAGACCTACTATCTCTTGGGGAGATCCATTACAAAGATTGGCAAAAATAAGAAGAAATAAAATAAGAAAATAGTTACACCCTTTATTGAATCAAGAATCTCAATCTTGCCAAAATCTTGCTTGGACCTTCTTCTCATTCCTTGACAAGCTTCCAAAACTCCCAGAATGGCTGCAAATTTATCGCTATCTTTTTTAGAAATGGACATGCACCAAGTGGTGAGAGAGAGAGAGAGAGGGAGAGAGATAGAGAGTCCCCTTGAATGAAAAATGAACCCCCCTTATATAGCAAAAGACTATGCTTAATTTAGAGGCTAGAAGGTGTGGTTAGTGGGTGCTATCTTTGCCTTGTTTCCTTGGACTGATGTGTCCAAATTTAGCTGTCAAAACGTGTCCCTGGTTCGCTAAAAATAGAAACCGTGTTGAAAATGTGTAATTCTGGCTGTTTGGGGCTCCAATGCGTCCGCACTGGTTGTGAGTGCAGGTGGATGACCCGCACTGGCTCGAAGTTTCCTTTTTTACCATTCTAAAAATCCTGTGTATTACTCTTAGTGCGTTCGCATTGGATTTTGGTGCAGATGGATGACCCGCACTGGAACATGTGCTGTGCAGTTTCTGAAATCGGCTAAGTTCTGAGTGCGGCTAGGGTGATCCGCACTGGATCTGAATGCGGACGCATTATGCTCGGACTTTTTTCTGTGAACTGCTGAGATGCTGAAAATTTGGCTAAGTGCTGAGTGCGGGTGGCTGACCCGCACTGAGAGATATTTTTTCAATTTTCATCTTTTCCTGTATTTTAAAGCTAAACAACTGCAGTAACTTGATTCTAAGTGTATTATATTCACTTTATATTCAAAATACAAGATATTTAATTTATTTTATGATAAAAACTAGATCGAATTGTGTATATAATTTATGCTTATCACATAATAAAACTTAACGAGAATATAATTTAATTTACTAGAAAATAATGAAAAAGACTTCATTCTAAATTGAACTTTACTAATCGAAAAGTGCAAATAAAATGAAAGAATTAAATGTAGGAGAGTAAAAAGAGAACTTAAGAATACGCTTAATTTACAATTAATACCATCTAGGTCGGCCAAAGCAAGGAAATAGAATTGGAAGATAAAATAGTGGTTCGCAGCAAAATTGAAGAAAAATATTGTGCTATTTGTAGCTATGAAAATCGAAGAGAGCTGAGCTAGTGTAAATTGCTAACTTTTGGTGCCGTACGTGGCGAGAGAAAATCGATTTCAGGTGTCGTGGCCTCAAATTCGCTACTCCTAGCTGATCAAGGGCTTGCATGATAAGGGATCTTTAAGAGCGAACTTGGAGGATGATGAAGAAGGAATTTTTTTGATAAATTATAATTAAGAAAATTATTTTTACTAAATCAGTATGATTATTATTTTTTTGAAAAACCACAAAGATCGAATGCTCCGTTCGGTCTCTACTTTTCCCTTTTCTTCAGACCGAACGGAGCATTCGGTCTCAAAAATTTTTACACAAAAACCATGTGGCATATAATGTAGTGATGAATTATCAAGTATATAATAACATTTCATCAATTAGAAGTCTAAAACACACGCTTAAATATTTCTTTTGCTGTCACATAAACTCTTTTTATTCATGAATTAATTAAAATTTATAGTTATTTTACTACTACAAATAAAAAAAAAATTCACTTAGATTTACTAATTTCTTTATTATTGGGTTAGAAGAGCATTAAAAATCTAACTTGATTGAAAATATAGTTAAAAACTTTTATTTCATATTATTCATCAGCTTCTCATAGTATAGATTTTTCAGCATACATAATTAATGAGATGTTAAAATAAAGAACCAACGAAATAAAATTTCGGAACATCGGGCCGCTCAAATTCCTATATGAATATTTCTTCTGTGGTTTCAGAGTTTGAAGCTTTCATGCAGCGTTTATTAGCATTTGCTAAACAAGCAACTAGCCAACTAGTGGATGAAAGTGAGTCGCTACAAGAAGGTCAACAGACCTCCGTCTTTTCTCATCTGACACTGGTTCTTTCTTATCCACTAGTTGGGTGGAGCCACGCAGATAGAGAAGGGAAAACCACGAGGCCGAATGGCCCATTTGGTCTGGTCATTTTCAGATCTTCTGTGGCGCCATTCACGAGAAAGAGTAAAAAATATTGAGACCTAATGCTCCGTTCGGTCTGGAGAAAAGGAAAAAGTAGAGACTGAATGGAGCATTCGCTCTTTGTAATTTTTCAAAAAAAAAAACAATCATACTGGTTTAGTAAAAATAATTTTTTTAATTATAGTTTATCAAAAAAATTCATGAAGAAGGGAAGGACGTTAGGAGAGAGAAAGAGAGGGTAGCAACGTATTTTCACCGTTACGAAATCGTTTCTCGTCAAATCTCTTCTGTTTGAGCATGATTTCTTCTCGCAATTTAGGCCTCTCCAAATCGTGCCGACTGAAATCGTTTCTCTTGCTTTCGTTGCTTCCGATCATAAATCTGACACAAATTCCATTTCTATTTCTTTTTTGAGAGATTGTGGCATCGTTCCAATAAGACTCCTAGTGTCATTTTTAAGACACGATTAGCAGTTTGACTTAATTCGAGCTTGGAATTTAGTTAGACACAAAAAATGGCGGATACGAATACGGATAATTTTATGAAGGTGAATATTCATATCTGTATTCGCAATATTCGGATTCGAAATTACTCTCAACAAGCTTTAACTTTACTGTTTCAGATAGAAGTTGTTATATATTATCTCATATTTATTTCAGTTAATACGATATGGTTTTCAATTAAATTTTTCTTTTGCTGGTGATGGTGCTACAATAACGCATTTTTCTTTTCTTTTTATCTCTATTTCTTCATTCTCTATTTTTTTCCATTCAAGACTTTAGTCCGTGAATGTAGTATGCTTTTACTCTCTACTAAATTGGTTTTAATCATTGTTTTATGACAACAACAAATCACTTTTTTTGTATCTTAAAGTGCATAACTCAATTATTCATTTCGTATCCGTATTCGAATCCTTATCTGTCGATTATCCGCTCCGTATCCGTATTAATATAATTTTAAATTTTGATATCCGTTTACTATCCGTATCCGTATCCATATCCGTATCCGTATTCGTTCATTGAACACAGATACGAATATGATATTAGCATTATCTGCTCCGAATCCGCTCCGTTTGCACCCCTAATAAGACATCCTCCATACGCGATGAGCATTCGTTAAAAGGTTACATAATTTTCGGCCATACCATTAAATTAGACAATAATTAAGAGTTGACCTAGCGGTTACAAATATTGGATGACATCACATGTTGTAGAGGTCCTGAAAGTCCAAATAATCAATTTAACACGGTCATAACACGAAGATGTACCTGTAGATCAGATTGTGCCTATAGAAAATCACTATTTTTGAATAATGTATAGATCAATATACTTTAATTTATATATTTTTCTCATAAAAATTATATAAATATACTTGAGACATAAAACATTATAAAATTACGTCTCATCCCGTGCTTCTATTGTTATATTTTTAATTTTTTTATAAAAGTAATTTAAAATTAAAGATAATTATAAATCATATCTCACACTAAATTCAACCTCAACCTAATATAACCGACAAAAATGCGGACTCCGCTCTGATACTTATGAATTCGCAGTTAAAAAGAACGCTAAAATAACGTGTGTTTTTTCATATGTATGTTTTTTAATAGAAAAATAGAAATTTAGCCTATCAACTGTCATTTAATAATCCATAAAAGACTATTTATCTGAATTTAGAATCTACAACCTCTTATGTGTAAGAGAATTATGCAGAGGGGGGGGTGTGTTTTACCACCTATGAAAGGATCATTTTTGTATATTTTTTTTTTTACTTGAGTTTAGGAAATTGCAGTCCTAAATGTCGTTTGTGAGTTGTGACTTGCGATTTCGATTTAAGCGCGGAATAGTACGAGAAATAGTAATTAGTAGGGACCTCTCTTGTTGATCTTTTTTATTAATAGAAAATAAATAAATAAAATATCGAAACAAAGTAATGATATGGTGAAATTTCAAAATATAGGAAGAACGGAGACAAAATAAACCATCACCTCCAGCTAATCTCGTTCCTAACTATGCAAACTCGTTAATTAAAAAAAGAGTTCCTGAACAGAATGATCTATCCTGTTCAGTATTGTTCTTTTTTTAGAAGAACAACAAAAGAAGAAGAAAACAAATTTATAAACAGTATTGGACGGGATGAACTATATATTTTGTCCAGGATTTTTTTTTAATTAGCGAGTTTGCGTGGTTAGAGACAAGATTAGTTGGATGTGATGTAGCGGACATGATAAACCATCCTGTAATTTATATATTTCGGAATTTCACCAAATTCTACTCCTATTTCATATTTTATTTATTTATACCTAATTTCGTTCCTAACTCGCAAATTCGCTAATTAAAAAGAAAATTTTCTGGATGAGATAGTCCATCTCATCCAGTATTATTCATTTTTTTGTTTTTTAGAAGAAAAAAAGAAGAGGATGAATAACACTGTTCATAAACTTTTTCAAACTATCATGTTAAGAACACCTTTTTTTTAATCAGCGAGTTTGTGCGGATAGAGATGAAATTAGCTGAACGTGATACAGCGGAATCATTCCGTTCACATTCATTATAAAATAACCCAATTGACAACTCAGTAAAATATCAATTATTAAAATCGCCTCCCCACACATTGTTATCTAATTTAAACCGTCCCATCTAATTTTATTTATTTTGATCAATATAATCTTATAAGTAAGATGTACCTTTTTTTTTTTATCTTAACTATCCGTATTTAATTGGACGATCATATTGAATAAATTAATATATAATGATATCATGTCATATTATTAGGGGTGTAAACGGAGCCGGATTATTCGGCGGATATCCGCTCCGTATCTGGAAATTATTCGAATTTAGTCTGGATTTGAATAATTTTCGAATACGGATTCGGATAATTTTTAGATATCCATAGAAGATTCAGATACGAATCTTAATACTAATTGCATCAAGAATTGTGCGCTTCTATTAAAATATGTATAAATTTTTATTAATTTCCGTATGCACAGATCTTAATACTAATTGTACGGTGATAAAGCTAATTGAATCTAAAAGTAGATCCAATGCCCATCAAACCTACTCATATTCTCATAATGTCAGTGATAAATTAAATCCGGATGCAGAGTTCTCAAGTCTCACCACAGTAGGGATAGTCTTAAAGAGACTTTCCGCTTTCCAGCCGAAGTTTGTTAAAAACCAACGGCCATCCACAATAGATCAAATCAGGCGAAACATTTTTTTTCCTTGTTTCGCTCTCTCTTTCTTTAATTTAAAAAGAAAAACAATTTCATTATATGGTCTTGAAACCGTTGATTAAAAGTTTAAAATAATTAAAATAAAAAATTGATGATGCGTCAAGCTTCCTCATTTCTTGTCTAATATATAATAATTCCATCAATCGATCTTGTATTCTTGTGACAGCTTGGCAACCAACATTGAAATGTTTGAAGTTTAAGAAAAAAAAAATGTTTATAAATTTTTTAACGAATAATGCACAAGTAATTATAATACGAAAAAGATTCTCTATCTCCAGAGTTTCGCCCAGATGGATATTAAAAAATTAAAATTATATAAAAGATTTTTAGTGGGGATCTACTCGGACTGATCCGCATTTCTTTGTCGGATCCAATGTGGAGAATTTAACGGGGCCACCTGTGTGTGCCTATGTAATTACCAAATGATCCCCATTCATCGACGTCTGAGTCTTGAGTTTGATCACTAATCGCACGGTCAGAAACTAGGGTCAATATTTTAACAGAGCAATTTTTACTTCATGAAGCGCTGTTTTGATTCTATAGTAGTGCGCTGCATGAAACCAAAACTGCTCTGTTATATTTTACGCTAGTTTCTGACCGTGCGATTGAACCCGGTGATCCAAACTCAGACGTCGATTCATAGGGATAATTGGGTAATTACATAATTGAAAGTTTATCTCTCGTAAATCCCATTTTTTTTATATAGCCTTCCTATCCATGCCCTTTCTTCTCCACCAAGCACCCAAAATCTATTGATCGCAAACGTAAATCTCTTGATCTAAAGAAATTCCTAAAAATTTTAAGAGAATGGGCCGGAAATTCTGCGTTGGTGGCAACTGGAAATGCGTACGTTTATTTCAATCTTTTATTTTTACCAGCTAACATAATCCGCTTACTCGATGAAAGTTTCTTTTGTTCCAGCGAAATTCTGGTGCAGAATTTAGATCAAGGCAGACATAACAGCTGGGTCGTTGTAAAACTCCTATAAAAAAGTACTCGTGTGCTGTTTTTCAAAATAAATGCAACTAGTCAACTTGATTTATACGAGATCTGGGACCCACTGTCCATCTTGCATGTAATTCGTAAATCTAGGAGAAAAATCATATATTTCAGAGATACAATCATAGTTGAATGTTGGTGTGCTAGTATTTAATCCCTTATTACACTTTTTTATTTTCAGAATGGAACACTGGAGGAGGTGAAAAAGATAATCTCCATTCTTAACTCTGGAGATGTTCCTTCATCAGATGTTGTTGGTATGGGAACTCTATGAATTATTTTTTTTCTAAGAACTGTCTTTTCTAGTTTTGTGATTGTAGAAAATAGAGACTGATAGTTTCATAATTTTGCACTTATAATTGAATTTTTTTTATCTACTCTTCTAGAGGTGGTGGTAAGCCCTCCATTTGTGTTTTTACCACTGGTGAAAAGTGAGCTTCGTCCCGATTTCCATGTGGCAGCTCAAAATTGCTGGGTCAAAAAGGGTGGTGCCTTTACTGGAGAAATCAGGTCTGTTTAAAAGAATATAAGATAATTTGAACATCTAATTACAAACTGCGCAATTTAAGTCTTTAATTATATGATACAGAGGGAATTTGTGCAATCAGATTTTCTGTTGTTGCATGTGGTGCAGTTCCTTATACTTTTTTGTTAGTCATATACTCAATGTATTATAACAAGCGGAACTATTATTAGTAGACTGTAGAGTGTAGACAGATGGATCAATAATTTTCTTACAAGGTTCATCTGTACAAGTTGACATGTCATTTTTGAGTCTGAAACTGACCTACACAGCAATACTTTATAAGCCAAACCTTTTATGAACTAACTATTGCCTTTTCAAAACTGTACTTGTTATTTTACCTCAACCTTTTCATACTCTTACTATACATCTTCTAAAAATGCAGTGCTGAGATGCTTGTGAATTTGGGCATCCCATGGGTCATCATTGGTCACTCAGAGAGGAGAGCTCTTTTGGGAGAAACTAATGAGGTACTGCCTTTTAAATATGAAACAGGTTTCACTCCTTCAATTTTTTTTACTTTTTACTTTAATTTTAGTCTACAGATAATGTAAACCAAAAAAAGACTGAAGTGCTGAACGCTAGTTTGGTTTTGGTATTATTTTTTTGCACTTCTAGTTTGTAGCGGAGAAGGTAGCTTATGCCTTGTCAAAGGGATTGAAGGTGATAGCATGTGTGGGTGAAACTCTAGAGCAGAGAGAGGCTGGGTCAACCATGGATGTTGTTGCTGCTCAAACCAAAGCCATTGCTGGTACAATGCCATCTTATTATTATTGGTGTCTTTTTTATTGTTCTTTGAGGAAGGGACTTCGCCTATATGTGTGCAAAATGTTAAATAGCATGTACACTTACCAGCTCATTTCTTTGCCTGCAATAAAATGTACATGAAAACTATTATAAACCCTTTAAAATGTCTCTACCAGCCCGCCAATCTGTTTCTCTTTACATAAAATAAGAATTATGGTTGGTCTTCAGGTCTTCTGAAGGGTGTTTAGTAGAGGATGGGGGTGATTAATTTGCTTAGTCACCTGGTATTAAGTTAGTATGAAAAGTAAGAGATGCAGTTTCATATTATTGTAGCAATAATAACTCCTATTACTCTTTTCCGTTCTATTTTAGACAAGATCAGCGACTGGAGCAATGTCGTGATTGCCTATGAGCCAGTGTGGGCTATTGGCACTGGCAAGGTTGCTACACCTGCCCAGGCTCAAGAGGTATCTTCTGTTTTCCTTTTTTATCTTTTTATAATAACAAAAATATGAAATGCATTACTCTTTTGGTGATCCGAATTTTGGTTTCGATCTTTCTTAAAATGGAAAGGTGCATGCTGCTTTGAGGAGCTGGCTTTCAGACAATGTCAGCGCTGAGGTTGCTGAATCTACTCGCATTCAATATGGAGGTATGTACATACTTATTTAAAGATTTTTTAGCTAGATAGTAAGCTACCGTTTTCTAATTCTTTGTTCTTAAAAATAAATGTAGGATCTGTAAGTGGGGCTAACTGCAAGGAGCTGGCAGCTCAGCCTGATGTCGATGGTTTCCTTGTTGGTGGTGCTTCTCTCAAGGTACCCCTTCTCTTTCCCTCTCTCTCCATGTGGGTACAGAAGTAAAAGAACTTCTAATATCTGGATATGATACTGGTAAACCCTTACTGGTATGTACTGACTACCCTAGAGATACCTAGCCGGTAATTTGTCAGTTCGTACCTAACCGATACCTGACTGTTGTGGTATCCAGCAGTAAACATCACCAAGAAAGATGAGCAATATTCTAAACTTATTTTTCTTTTTTTGGTCTCTTTCAGCCTGAATTTATTGACATCATCAAGGCAGCTACAGTGAAATCTGCCTAAAATGCTGAAGCCTTCTTCTGTTTCAGAAAAGAGATGTTCTAAGTATTTCATAGTGTGATGTTTTGTTTCTATAGAATTTCCTCGTGTATCTTCTCTTTTGACTTTGGTTTTTGCCTGAGAGATACTTTTGAGTTTAATAACAGGCAAATAATAATTTGGTTGAATCATAGAGCTCTCCAGTTCCTTTTTGGTGACCAGTCTTGAATGGCAATTTGCATGTTTTACTGGGATATTGATGGATGATGGAGACTTCTAGGACTAACAGTGTTTTGGTCTTTACTAAAGATCTTTGGTTGTGTTTAATTTCCCCTAAAATGGATGGGATGCCTTTGGCAGTATTTTTTTTTTTACTGTATTGACAATAAATTAATCAAATCAAATTATGAAGAGTAAAATTTTTTTAGTACAAATTTGACAATACATCAGTTGTTGTTAAATTTAGATTGCTGTAAATGGTTGATGAACAATAAAACATCTACCGACTTCATCATTTCTATAAAATTTAGATTGTTGTAAATGGCTGATGAACAATAAAACATTGAACAAAGTGCTCACTAAAGGGTAGGGTGTGTTGTGCTCACAAATCCTTTAGTAAGCACAACACACCCTAACTTTGCTCTAAAACATCTACCGATTTCATCATTTTTATATGCATCTACATATACTAATAATCACGCCTAATGTGTTATATTTAATTTGTGATTGTCAATGAATAACTAAGAAATAAATTCGGATAAGTTATTTCTACGGAGAGATGAGGGCTCTTTTTATTTATTTATTTTTTCTCAAAAAAGAAAAAAAAGAAATTGGCAGCTTCTACCGTTTCTCAAATATGTACGACATTTGGATAAGTTTACAACACTAGGATGCCATTAAATGCTTTCAAATTGCGTCGGTCTAATGTGCAGTAGCCGCTTGTGATTAAAAGCAACTCATGGGATGCATGCATGCTTATACAGGGGTCATATGCTTGGATTTGAATTTAGGTGGTGCAAGCAAGATTAACATGTCAACTCATATAAACTTTATTCTTTCGCTTTCTCTTAAGATGTCATTACCTAAACTATAATAAACAAAGAGGAAAAAGAACGTAATTTCATATTATAAATAGATATATGATGGATCAGATAAAAATATGAATAGTGTCGCGCTTACGTCTATTTAAAATTATACAATTTATTCAAATTTTAAAAGGACAGGTTTAAATTTATTTCCTATTTATTTAATTTCAAATTCTACAACAAAGAAGTACTAAAAGATGTGATTTCCAGTCGTTAGTTTCTTTTAACAAATATATTATATCTATAGATAGTACCTAATAAGTCATCTTAGACAAAATAGCTTTTAACATACATACATGATTCACTTCCTCAAAAAAAATAAAACATACATACACGATTCATTCCATGTTATTAACATTAAACTAAAGTAACCAGCATATTATTGCTCTCATAAACGCTTAGGGTGCATTTAAGAAAAAATAAAAACACTTGTACAATTAAAGTTTTCAAGGCATATATGGTGACACTATGACAGTATGAAAGTGTAATGATGACCGCACATATGACTTATGTACATTCTTCGGACAAGTCTTGAGTACTGTAATTATATACATACTTTTAAGGTTAGTGGCTTTTATATACGTATTAAATGACAACAAATGTTAAAATAAATTAAGTGTTTACAAGAATAATTTTTGTTTGAAATAAATAGCTTAATGTTAAAAATACAATCAGACGGTCATATTTTAAATACTATATACCAAAAACGATTAATTTAATAATAAAAACAACGAACATATTATTAAATATATCACATATCTGTTAAAAAAAAAAACTAATTACCGAATACATTAGAAATGAGTGTAAGGTGGAAATATGGCCTTCGTTTTTTCTAGAATAAATTATAATGGTACATCAGGGCA
>CAXKVR010000371.1:0-85373 GCA_964058845.1 Carex sylvatica
GGGTTTATGTGATATATTAGATGCTTACTGACCTTTTATATTATTATTTTAAAAATACTACCAAAGTAATGTCTTCATGTAAATGATTTTCTTAGGATGTGGAACAAACGTTTCGGTTTTATATTTTTAAAATCTAAACAGTCGATTTAAATTATTCAACATTAAAATGTGTTAGGACATCAAATTTTACAATTTTTGAAATTTTTTAATAAGCTAGTTTATAAATGCTTGTTTTCAATGATTTAGAAAATTTTCATTGTTTATTAAAATCAACGATTATAAAATTGGCTTAATAAATAGTAAAAAAATTCTAAAAAAAATGTAAAATTTGATCTTCAAACACATTTTAATACAGATATCACATATAACGATTTGGATCAACCGTTTGGACTTTAAAAATAAGAAATCCAATTGGCTGCATCGCAGCTCTGAAACAAATGTTTTGATATTAGCCAACCTTTATATATCATTGTTGAAATTTTGAAAAGGAAATTAAATTTGTTATCATGAGAGTTTCTAACTTGTATAATTTTGGGTTGCTTATGCATACAAAAAGTTTTGTATCCAATGTTCCATATACTACGTACCTGACAACTTGAGAACCCAATTGGGTGAG
The DNA here is from genome assembly GCA_964058845.1 of Carex sylvatica. NCBI lineage: Eukaryota > Viridiplantae > Streptophyta > Magnoliopsida > Poales > Cyperaceae > Carex > Carex sylvatica. The sequence goes on from CAXKVR010000371.1 coordinate 617, forward strand.
GCGGATCAGGCACACTTGCATGGGTTCGGTTATGTCGAGTCATGTTCAAGTCTGGATTCAGATCCGACTTAGATACAACGAGTCCGATCAGGTCGGGTGTCGGTTAATTTGCCATCAATGTCTAATGGATATTGGAAAATGCATTATTGAATTATACTTCTCTTTGCAAATATGACACTTAATTATCAGCCATGACACTGATACGTTGTATTTTTATTTTTAGCAAAAATAAGGGTCAAGCAAATATTGTGGAATTTATCCAGCACCTTTGAATTAATATCAAGGGTTGTAAAATTTATTAAATACAAAGAAGAGAAGATCGACCCAAATTATATATGTCTAATTTTTCAATTTTATATTAGGTTGAATTATATTTTAAAAGAAAAAAAAAAGATCGACTTCAAGGATTTGTCTCATATTTACTACCAAGACAAGTCTAATTTTAGATAAATTCTAAAATAATGTCGAAAAATTTTAAATGTTTTTTTTTGTAAAACTTTAATAAAAAAATGAGGAAGAAAATACTAGTCTAAAGACAACCAACTTTAAAGGTAGTAGAAAATTGCATTGTTATAAACATCTCTCACGATGGAGCGTCTAATTACAATAAGTAAACTATGGAGAAAAAATAAAGCAAATATGATCGCGTGGCCTAATGGATAAGGCGCTCGCCTCCGGAGCGGGAGATTGTGGGTTCGAGTCCCATCGCGATCGTTTTCTTTTGTATTAGTTTTACCGCCAACTTCTGATTATTTATTCATTATTATTTTCGGCTTTGTACATAGAACTCAAATTAATTCCTTAATATTTACTTTAAAATGAATATAAAGCGTGGTCTTAAACATCTCCTCCATTTATGTCACATTTTCATACATCCATGTACACGTTGTACATAATTTATCATATTCTTCCGGAAAGAAAGAAAGAAAAAATATGGAACGCTGATTTTAGGTGTTTAATTAATTCATCACTTAACATTCAATTTAGAACAAATGCTTTGCCGAATTTTAAAAAAATGTTAATGACTGTGCAAAGTAGTACAAACATTGAGGATGAGAATCAATTATATAAAAAAATTATACTGAGGATGAAAATCAATTTTAAAGTATCCAAAATTTTTTACTCTAAACTACATATATAAATTTTTTGATATAAACTCATAGTGTTAATTGAGTAATTGACCCATTAAAATAGAGTGGACCCGCCCCTAAGATGCTTCAGCCACGTGGTATTTTTAATTTTTACAAGTGAGATGTCGTAACTCTTTATAACTTTGATTTGATTTGTCAGTTGGATATCACATCTAAAGATAACACTAATTAAGGACTTGGCATTGATTCAAAAAATTTCAAGCTCTTACAACTTGTTGATATTTCAAAATTTTTGATTAAATGATATTTTGGAGCTTTTATCTTCATGTCTTTATTTCTGATATTAAAACAGTAGTTTAGAGTTACTAAAATATGTTCAAATCTCAAATTAGATCTCTGTCCATATACAAAGCACCCTAGACTGACCACTGGTATGGTATCAACTCCAAACTCAGTAGCCAAGCACTAAGTAAAGGCCACTAGTATAGTGTAATGCACTAAAAACATTAAATTTGACCTTTGCTGGTAAACCAGCAAGTTTGAACTGATATAGGGATCAAACTACAAAAGTGATTATACCAGCATGTAGAACATTAAAAAATACACAGCATTGACATAAATTTTAATTTATTTGAATTTTTCTGTAGTTAGTTATGAATTTTCAAAGTTCAGCTTTCAAAAAAATTTTAAATATCCATAACTTTGGCTAGAAAAGTCGGATTTGTGTGTATGACCACTTTTCGGAAAGGGGGACGAGATGGATCAGAATTAAAAAAAAAATCATTTAGTGCCTCAAAAATTCAGTTTAAGTTTTCGAACGACAATATACATGCAATGATCGGTATTTTGTTTAGTCAAAAGCCTAAGAGATTATTCAAGAATGATCCATATAATTATTTTTAAATGCATTTAATATTTATTGTGTGCATTTGCTTATTCAAGCAAATGATATATGTTAACAATAATCAAATAATTCAATTATTCTCTAAAAAAAAAGTTGACATCATTCAGGTAATCTAACCATATTTCCTTTTGTATATTTGAATAATTTTTTTTTTATTAAGAATCAAGGTCAAGTCCAATTGATAAATTAAATCAAAGTTATAAATATATCACTCATAAATATTAAATCAAAGTCCTTAATTACGACATCTCACTCAATATATCAAATGTCTTATTTTTTGGCATATACTCTAAACAAAAAAAAAAAATTTAATGAAAATATTAAGATCTCTTAAAAAAAAAAAAAAAAGAGGACCGTTCAGCAGAGGGGCGGTCTAGTTCCTAGTGGACCTCCATGCCCCGGGTGATCTAGTAGAATAGTGGATCACCCGTGCCCCGGGCGGTTGTGGCAGTTTTGAAAAAAAAATCCGAAGTTAAAGGCAAATCTGTAATTTTTTTTAGAGTTGTAATAAAAATGACCGTTATATTCGCTCCATTGTTTTTTTTTTCTTCATGATATGCTAGGGATATATAATTGATCTTTTAGGTTTACAAACTTGAAATCAGTACTTTACAAAGTTGTGTAGCAATGTTTATAGACTTGAACACTTGAATTTAAATAATTGAATGTAGCAACTAGTGTCAGGCCTAAAAAAATTAAAATTCATGGATAACTTGTTAGTTTTTTAGACTTGTAATCAGCACTTTATAGACCTGTAGAGCAAGGTTTACAAATTTTGAAGCTTGGATTAAAAGAATATGGGAGTGAATATAACCAAAAAAAAAAAACATGAGAGCAAATATAACTCGAAAGTATTTCAATATTGAATTAATTTGAAAGAAAAAATCGAGTACAATACGTTCGTAATTTTAAGTTTGCAAGATTCTTTACAAATTGTTGGAAATACGGTGGATATTAAACGGAGACAAAAATAATAGTATAAATAGAGGAAAGGTGATAAGAAAAAAAAATACAAACAATTCAAAATAATGATGGTATGAAAATCTAAAAAAGTAAAGTGAGCTTGGAATAGTAAAAAAAAGAACCTTTATCCTAATTTTTAGACTCTTTTTATAAGAATTTAACAACTAAATTAGTATACAAAGAAAATAAGAATCAATCTGTAGATTCAACACCCTGCTTGTTAGAAAAGTCGTGTTTCATTTGATAAATAAATGAAATAAATATCATTTTGACTCATTTATTTAGAGTTATTGAATTAAGGAGGTTTATTAACTAGTTTTTTTATAAAAAAAAAAGAAAAGAAAACGTCGTCTTCTTTCTCATATTTTGTATCTATAGCATTCTTGTCCTGGTCAGTCTTTCTTTTATTTCAAGAATGTTTGGACGAGGAAAAATTGGGTATTGATATATAGTTAGGAAATTATATTTTTGCTCATAGGAATAATCAATAATTAGGACCGTAAATATTTTCTTAATTCACATAAAAATTATTTCAATAAATTTAGTTCATATATATGTAAAAGACAGAAACATTAAGTTGTATAATAGAAGTATTCTATATTTGGAAAGTTGGAGCCATTTCAAATATTATGCATTAAAGTATGGCTTTGTGTGCTGTTATCACTGAAATAATTAATTAGCCTTCTACGTATAATCCACAAGCATTTGGTAGTAAATATTTGTTTTTTTTAATGAGAATGATTATATTTTCTTCTTGAGTCGGCTATTATGTTAGTTGAAATTTTCCTCATTTATTTTGGGTCTTATAAAAAACTGTGAATTTATAATGACAAATGATCGCGTGGCCTAATGGATAAGGCGCTCGCCTCCGGAGCGGGAGATTGTGGGTTCGAGTCCCATCGCGATCGTTTTTCATTTCAATTCTTTACAAAACCAGATTTTTTTATTAATCGCAGGTATTGCAAATTTATTGGGCCGAACGTGCAGCCCATCAGTCATCCCACCATCTAATTGGGCCGATTATTAAGGAATGGTCTAGCCCATATAAGAATTGAAATCTCCAAAGGCTTTCATCACACCAACAACAGCGGTCAAATGGAAGCGATTCAGATGTCATGTTCAAGGTGTTTGTTCAACAATTCGGCATCAAGATTCATTTGTACATATCTTACACACAAATCTTGATGCGGATTGAACAGTTTAATGGCCATTAGATCAAATCTATGGCCAGTCTTCAACTGATCTCCAAAAACAACCAAAATTTCTAATTGGGCCTATGGGCTACGGCTAATCTCCAAAAAGAAACGAATAACAAAAGAGTTGTTCACTCCTCCGTTTAGATTATTTTGGGTCAATTCAAACACGGTCAAGGTGGGGTAATTCTGGGTCCCATATCTTATTCTACCAACTCTTTTGTTGAACTATACATTTAGCCCCTTGACATATTTAATTGATTTCTCTTGGCTCTTGTTACATTGGTACCTATATAGTATATCATAATAAGGTGAAGCAATTATCACCAACTTGCTTTAATTGACCAAATTGTGGGGTTCATTCGCTCATGTGGTGTGTGAAGGAGTTGCTATCAGGACAATATTCAAAATCAATATGATATTGGAGAAAAAAACTGAAATAATAAAATAATGATAGACATAGATGTAGTGGACACAAAACTCCGAAAGAGTAGAGTTCCTGCCATTACAAAAATCTGTCACTATTTTCACAAATAAAAGTGCTTTTAGCCAAAAGGCACAGATACTCCAGTTGATAATACCGATATGCTCTAAAATAACAATTTCTGTCAGTGTATCCTCAGCAATAGTCGCTTTTTACCATTCCGGATAGTGGCATTTTTTGTGGTGAATAGAAAATTGTTGTATGTCTTCTGTTATATGCTAAAGTGGTACACTTTAACACAAACTAATTATTAAAAACACCGAAAAGTGTAGAGTGTGGGCCTGCCAACTAAAATAGAAAGTTGATATATGCTTACTGATATAATTGCTAAAGTACTATAATTTTTTCTTGATTCATTAAAGGTTTGATTGAAAGTATGATTTTGATTTTACTTCAAGCATAGAGCAATTAGGAGCTGGTAAACATTCACCTTACTACCTTAATTTTAAAAATAAATTAATGTTGTTTATCATACATATGGCAGATTTTCTAATCACACCTATGGCAGTCTCCAACCAATCTGTAACAACTACCAAAAATTTCTAATTACACCAGCTAACCTCCCAAAAAGAAACCTAAAAAAAAAGATTCTCATCATACTGTCTCTCTCTCTCTTTCCACACCTAACGTTCACCCAGTCGTTTAGATAATTTTGTGGATCAGTCAGACACAGTAAAGTTGGGGTAAACGTGGTCCCCGCTTCAATTTCTACAAACTCTTTGTTGGACTAGTATTAGCACTTGACATATTTAACTGATTTCTCTTGGCGTATTATCTTGGTATGCTTAGATTGTATGATAATAACGTGATGCAATAATCATCAATTTAATTTGTTGGAATTGAGCAAAAGTGGGGCTCATGCATGCGATATGAACGACGAGTTAGTGTCAGCAGATTAATCAATTAAAATTAGATATGGTGGAGATAGAGAAATCATGGAATAAAAAATAATGATGGAAACAAAAGTAACACAAACTCCAAAAGAGTAGAGCGCCTGCCTCTTAAAATAAAATGCAAGTTTATCTTGACTGACGTCTGTCAAGTTGAATGCAATGCCACTGAAATATACTGGCATGGCCCAGTGTTTAGATGTGAACTGATTCTTGATACTGGTGTAATTTGCATGTCATCACTGGCCGGACAGCTTCTTGGTCCTTCGGGAGATACCTGCTTCTTCATCTGGGTTCGTTTATTGCTAGCAATCAGTTTATTGTGGGCTTAGAATTAACGTTTTGTGGCCTAATGGGAAGCTCGAGGGAGCAAGGTAGAGGCCGCTTAACTGTCAGTACAATTGAAAGAGAGCGGTTGCAATACTGTTTAGCATCAAAAATTATATGGACTGTAATAAGAAAATCTTTTCTCAATCACAAATTGATATGGACTAAACTCATGTTTGAATTTAGAAACTATTTCTCACAATATTGGCTAAGTGGGAACTTACTCGAGGGACTTGTCGCATAAATATGGATAATTATATGTTCCTCAAAAAATAATATGGATAATTATAAGCTCTTTGAACAATTTTATAGAATCAAATCACAAATTGTTAACAGCACTCCCACAAACCGTCCCTTAGTTTTATTAATAATAATCTTACATCCATTACAATACCAATAACATGATTATAGAAAAAAACGTCCAGGTGACCTCAGGCCTTTTCTGGCACAATATTATTTTTTACCTTTTTTTCTTTCCTATATTTAATGCCAATCTCTATTTATACAAAACAGAAAATAAATCCAAGCCAACTAAGTAAAGAAATCAAATAAACACTACCTTCCTTTCTGTCTGATATTTGAACACCCTCCCTCAAGTTGGCATATAGACATCTACCATATTCAACTTGGCAATTTACTACTTGAATATTCTTGTAGACATTGTCTTGGTTTCAACACATCTGCTACTTGATCCTTCCATCTCACATATGAAAATGCAATGATCTTCTGCTCCAATTTGTGTTCAATAAAATGTCTGTCAATTTCTATATGCTTTGTGCAATCATGTTGTACCAGATTATGTGCAATTTCTATTGCAGATTTATTGTCACAATAAAATGAAATTTTTTTTGTAGTTATATTCTAATTCAGTCATGAGCTTCCTTAGCCACAAATGGTTCACACATGCCTTTAGACATTTCTCGAAACTCTGCTTCTGCACTTGATGCAACAACTATGTTCTGCTTCTTCCTCCTCCTAGTAACAAGATTTCTACCCACAAATGTAAAAAAACTGGATATTGAATTTTGATAATTTACATTTCTTGCCCTATCTGCGTCTGTATGACCCAATATTTTCAAGTGCCCACTCTTACTAAATTGTATACCTTTTCTTGGTGTTTTCTTAAGATATCTTTAATTAAATTCTCATCACAGCCTCCATATGATTTTCACTTGGAGCATGCATGAACCGACTTATTATACTTACTGCATACGTAATATATGGTCTTGTTACATGTCATTACTTCTATGAGTAATCAACGGGTTCTTAGATTAGATATGCTCTAATACCATGAGCAATTTTATTCTTAAAATTCTTAGATTGTAGGTAAAATTCGTTATTTGCCACTCCAAAATCTTAAAATTTGAAAAATGCCACACCGAAATTAGAAATCATCCTAAGACCACTCTAAATTTAGTTAATTTTTAATTTTGCCACTCCAAATAATTAATGACTAAAATACCCTCCCATGGGCTCTTCCTCTCCATCCGACTCTCTTCATGGCCGATCGCCGCCGTCTCCTTCACTGTCCTCCCTCTCCCCGCTTGCCGTTCCATTCACAGCCGGCGGTCATCCCCTTCCCTCTGATTCGATCCAGAACCCTGCATCTCTAGGTCCCACTGCTCCGAGCATGTTTCACTCTTCTTAGCATCTGATGAATATCCCGGCTGATGCATTCACGTTTGCATCGGGTAGCGATGGGATAAGTGCTACTGCAACGTCCTATTATCGGCCATGAAGAGAGTCGGATGGAGAGGAAGAGCCCATGGGAGGGTATTTTAGTCATTAATTATTTGGAGTGACAAAATTAAAAATTAACTAAGTTTAAAGTGACATTAGAAATGATTTCTAATGTCGGGGTGATATTTTTCAAATTTTAAGGTTTTGGAGTGACAAATTAACCAATTTTCAAATTTTAGTTTATTTCATTTTGTTATAATAATCTTACATCCATTAAAATACCAATAACATGGTTATATAAAAAAACGTCCAGGTGACCTCAGGCCTTTTCTGGTACAATGTTATTTTTTTTCTTTTCTGTATTTAATACAAATCTTCTATACAAAACAACAAATAAACTCAAGCCAACTAAGTAAAGAAATCAAAGGAGCACCGCGTCCCTTTCTGTAAGGTATTTCAACAAAAGGCATTAAGGAAGTGGGATACTGCCAAATTAAACTTCTATTTATGTTGTGTATATTAAAGGTTTGTTTGGAATAATGATTCTGCTCTTACTTCATAGAGGAATTAACAGGTGAAAATTCACTTTAGTACCTAAATTAAAACAAAGAAGTAGACAATTTATCTCCAGGGGCCAACATATCCAGAAGCTTACAAGACCAGCAAAACAATTTTTTTTTAGAAGAAACGAGAGAACTAGGGTATATGTGAACATGAATAAAAAGGAAAGAATGCACAACTTCAGTACAAAACTAACTAGCTAGGGTGGAAATTAAACAAGCTATACTATGATAGATGCAAGACAGTCAAAACGAGAACATTCAAATAACTAGTGTCGGTAATTCAGAAAGCATATTGGCCGTATATAGCAATGAAATGCAGCGTTCGCTCATTTATCAATTGACTATATCTTAGGACGAAACTCGATGCCATTAAAAATTAGTCCTCTCTTTGCCCACAGTTCTTTTATTTCAAGCACTCTTACTCCAACTTCATCATGCTCCACACCATCATAGTAGAATTCTCCGATCTCTACTTCACTCCATTGGTCATCTCTTACTTGAGGATATCTGATCTGACTATTTGGGTTTTGCCTGGACATACCATTTCTGGCTTGTAGGCAAATCCGGTGATGAGACTCTTTGTCATGAAAGGCAATAGTTGCTTCTAACGGAAGATCAAATCCATTCGAATCTTCTTCTAATTTGAAGATGAAGTAGGCACCATATCTCATTTTTGGGGTGAGATTTTTGCATCTGAAACTTGCACTAATTTCCAACCACCAAACTAATACCAGATGTTGCACTTCTGAGAACCTAATAAAACATATGGAAAGAACGATGAAATTTTGAATTTCATTCTTCCTAAGCATATATGCCAAGCTAATTAAGTAAAGCCTTTTAGTTTATTTGTGATTTATAGTGAAGTAAAATTTCTGTTCTTGAATTATGATTATCGCAACAGATTATTTTGTACATATTACGCCACTTGGGTGTAATTAATTTTGGAAATAGTTGAGTGCTTCTATGGTAGGTACCACTGGACATTTGAAGAGTTATTTAAAATTTTGCACTAACTAATTTGCAAAATTGACATGAATAATATATTAAAATTTATAAATCTGAACTAATATATAGTTCGAATCACACACACACAACCCATAAATTAAATATAAGGAAAATAAAATAAAAAGGCAGCATGATAATCTTATTGACCTGGATTCATGGTTTGGCACATGTTGCCAATATAGCAGATTATCGCCCCATGTAATCGCTACAGCCCTTGTAGCTGATAGCATGTAGATCTTTGCTCCACTTGTTCTATCCAGCTTAAGGCACTGAAGTCATAATACAACGATCCATAAGATGAAAACTGAACTAATTAGTGAGTATATATATAAATTACTATATATAAGAGGTAGAGAGAAACAAGAGATAAAGTTTGCGAATCAAATGGTAAAGAATATAAGAAACATAGATAACTAAATAATTACAAGCTCACATCTGAAACAAAAATTTCTCTAAATTAGTGAAAAGGTACCATTTTTCCTTCATCAACAAGGATACCACGATTGCTAAGATGATAGTAGAGGTCCTTCTTGGAGGTGAAGACAGGCTGATCTACAGTTGTAGAAAGGATGTGACCGAGATCAGTGGGCAAAAAATGTTCCCACACAGCATCTGCATCTGCAGCCGACTTAAAGAAGGTACAAACAGTAGAGCAGCGGCATGCATCTCGTGGAGAGGTTAGTGAGATGACACGAGACAGACAATCTTGTGGCAGTCTTGAGATCTCACAGCTGTTTTTGGCTCCCATTGTGCTAATTAACACTTGCACTTGTATTTTCCCTTCAAGTGGCTTAATTTATTTGCGGTTTGAATCAATGAATTGTTGGGGAATCATAAAAGCTAAACAATTATGTCTTATCTAGAGATCAAACAATTACATCTTATTTAGGGATCAAATATTTACACTCCGGAGAAGAAGAAACAATCCTCATCTTAACTTAAGACCGTCCTATATCAAAGAGACCGAAAACATAGTATTTAGTGCGGAATACAATACCTGATTCCATTTCGTTTGTCATGAAATATCAAATCCAAAGTTAGAGCAGCAACCGTCTCCGTAAGTGCGAGACAAGACACTCTAAAACTCTAGCTATTCCTTTCTCGCCCTTTTGGTTGGATTATAGATTAGGTCTTCCAAAGCAACAAGATCGCCCTTGAAAATCCTCTCCAATTTCCTTATGGATCTCTCCTCTCAATTCTTTAATGGTGGAAGAGAAAGATAAGGCTCTCAAAATTTTGTATAGAATAACTTCTATGAGAATTCTAAGATGAGTTAGTTATCTTGTGCCTTAATTGGGGACCCATTTATATATAGTTTTACACATCTGTCAGCGTGAATGCGGGTGGCTCACCCGCACTGCGACTCAGTGCGTTCGCACTGGGTTGAGACGTGTCCAAATAACTGCCTTAAATTTCAGTCCAAAAATAGCCTTTATCCTGAGTGCGTCCGCACTCAGGGTCAGTGCGGGTCATTCACCTGCACTGGGCTCAGACTTTTTCTCTGTCTGAACTTTCAGAAAATCGTCTAACTCCTGAGTGCGTCCGCATTAGGCTCAGACTTTTTCCTGTGTTGCCCTGAAGTCCACATAAATTAGTTAAGTACTGAGTGCGTCCGCACTCAGATCCAGTGCGGGTGAGCCACCCGCACTGGGCTCCCAAAAGGCAGTTTTCTTAATTGCAAATCTCAGAATCAGTCCATCAATGATTTGATCTTTGCCCAAATTATTCTACACACTTATAGACCACATCCTATTGAATACATAGATTGTCTAATGTCTTAATTTGATCACTTTAATTGTGACAACCATATTTGACAGTTTTTTTTTATAATTATATTACATATATGCTCAACGTTGGATTAAGATCCAACAATCTCTCACTTGAGCAATATTTCATACTCTTTTAATTATGCATTGTTAACCTTATGTGCACACATTCTTTTTTGTCATCCTTATATATTTTCAAACCAATTTCGTCCATCAATTACATTAGCAAAGGACTAAAGCAGATTTCGTCACATTTATTTTAGTCATGACTACCATCAATAATCACGGTACTAACATAACCAAATGACATGAATCATGATGTCAATGTGTAGCATAGAAATTACACGCAATTGCGATCTTACGTGCCAATTTCTAACTAAGTCTCCCACTAAAAACTTGAAACTTAATTTCATGAACTTATTGTAACATGCAAAAATTCAAATAAACAATTCGCAAATCACATACTCAAATGTAAGGTCAAAACAAAATTAGAGACAAAGTGCATCTTAAAATACTTTTGCAACATCATGTATATAACATAAATAACTTGTTTTCTGTCACAGGTTTCTTATCCAAAATTACAATAAGTAAATAGAACATCGAAATTAAACAACTAATGGACTCCCACTAAAACTGAATTTTTCTAACAGAAATTACTCTCATATGAGCAACATGCTCCTCAAACTTATTGGGTGACAATCCTTTAGTAAGTGGAGCCGCTAACATGGAGTCCGTCCCTATATGTTATATGGATAATTGACCATTCTGCACTCTCTCTTTTACAACCAAGAACTTGATGTCAATGTACTTGGACTTTGACGAACTTCTGTTATTGTTTGCGTATAGCACAGCCGAATTATTGTCACAATACAATTTCAGTGGTCTCTCAATAGACTTCACTATACGCAGCCTAGTGACAAAATTGCATAACTATATACCATGATTCGATATCTCATAACAAGCTACAAATTCTGCGGCCATTGTAGAAGATGCTATAAGTGACTGTTTAGCACTCTTCCATGAAATAGCCCCTCCAGCTAACATATAAATGTAGCCGAATGTAGATTTCATGCTATCTTGACATCCTCCAAAATCAGAATTGGTATACCCAATGACCTTTATCTTGTCCGATCTCTGATACGTGAGCATGTGTTCTTTTGTTCGCTCCAGGTATCTTAAGACCCGTTTGGCTGCTTTCCAATGATCTAGACCAGGATTTGATAAGTATCGGCTCAACATGCCAGTGATGAACACAATATCCGGACGTGTACACACTTGCGCATACATAATGCTCCCAACAACTGAGGCATATGGATACTTTTGTATTACTTCTTTTTTCAAATTATTCTTTGGGCATTAGCTGAGACTGGATTTGTCTCCTTTTGCCATAGGAGTATGTCCTGCTTTACTGTCTTGCATGCCATACCTTTTCAGGACCTTTTCGATATAATTCCTTTGGGACAAACCTAACATATATTGGGTTATATTCCTCAGTATTTCAATACCTAGGACAAATGATACATCACCAAGATCTTTCATCTCAAAATTCTTCATCAGAAAGTTCTTAGTCTCATGCAACATATTTATATCATTGCTGGCAAACAATATGTCATCCATATATAAAATCAGAAATACAAACTTACTCCCACAGAACTTGAGGTATATACACTCATCCACAAGATTTGACTCAAAACCAAATGAGACAATCACATTGTAGAATTTATAGTACTATTGACGAGACGCTTGCTTTAGCCCATAGATGGATTTCTTAAGTTTGCACACCATATACTTTGGATCTTCCGACACATAGTTTTCTGGTTGCATCATATAGATTGTTTTCTCAATGTCACTATTGAGAAAAGCAGTCTTAACATCAATCTGATGGAGCTCTAAATTGAAATGCGCAACTAATGCTAATATAATCCTTAAAGAGTCTTTAAATGAAATTAGAGAGAAAGTATCTTTATAATTAATGCCTTCTTTTTGTGTAAAATTCTTAATGACAAGACGAGTCTTATATTTCTCCACATTACCTTTCGAATCCCTCTTAGTTTTAAATATCCACTTAGAACCAATGGGTCTCGCTCCTTTAGGTAATAAAATAATTTCTCAAATGTCATTGTCATTCATAGATTTTATTTCCTCATTCATAGCATCGATCCACTTATGAGAGTTGGAGTCTTGCATGACTTGTTGAAAATTTATGGGGTCATTTTCTAACACGCCAACATCAAACTCATGTTCTTGAAGGTAAACTACATAATCCGAAGATATTGTAAACCTTTTCTCTCTAGTGGACCTTCTTATTGGCAATTCTGAATTTTCTTGAGAATTTCCAGCATTGTTATCAACAATCTGGCCAACAACAGTATTATCCAGAATTTCTGAAATTTCTCTATGTACTGTTTGATCTTGTTGAGTTTGGTCTTCAATAATGATTTCATTTTTGACAATTGCATTTTGAGTTTAAATAGATTCAATATCCACAAAACTTTTAACACCTATGGGAATATTTACATACTCTTCGAATTCAAAATATATTATTATATCTCCCTCCACAAACTCAACATCCTTAAAAAAATTTGAATTTCTCGTCTCAAAAATTATAAATTATGTGGGATTATAAAACTTATAACCCCTTGATAGCTCGGGATACCCAATAAAATAACAACTAACAGTTCTTTCATCCAGTTTCTTTTCATGTGGCCTACAAGCCTTTGCTTCAGCTGGACATCACCACACACGTAAATGCTTTAAATTAGGCTTTCGCACATTCCAAATTTTGTATAGGGTTTTGTTAGTTGCTTTAGTGGGTACTCTATTTAGGATATGTGCTGCAGTCTTTAAGGCTTCACCCCATATATTATTTGGTAAAGAAGTACGACTCATCATACTTCTTACCATGTATTTAAGCGTTCGATTGCGTCTCTCAGAAATACCATTCACTGTCGGTGAACCGGGCAATGTATACTAAGACACAATACCGCATTCATCTATGAAATGTGCAAAATGCCCTTTACATTGTTCTCTTGATCCATCATATTTGCCGTAATAGTCACCACCATGGTCAAATCTAATGACCTTAATGCATTTGTCAAGTTGTAACTCAACTTCCGCTTTGAAATTTTTGAACATGTCAAGGGCTTAAGTATTTTCCTTAGTTAAATATATGAAGCCATATCTTGAGTAGTCATCTATGAAACTAATAAAATACCGGTGACCATTTCTTGTAGCCGTTGAAAACGGACCACAGATATCGATATGAATTAATTCCAAGACTTCTGAACACCTTTTGGCTTCATATTTTCTAAAATTAGTTTGTTTTCCTTTTATGCAATTTATACAATCACTAAGATCTGAAAAATCTAAGGGTTGAATAATTTCATTTGACAAAAGTCTTTCAATTATACGTGTAGAAATGTGACATAATCTTTTGTGCCATAATGAAGCTGAATTTTCATTTGTTAATTTTCATTTTTTATTATTTATATCAACATGCAAGGCCTCAATATTAGATCTATTGACATCCTAAGAATATAAATTATCATAAACAGAAAGAAAACCAGAACCAACTTGTTTTGAATCATGAAACAAACCAAAGTTTCAATTTCTAAAAGTACAAGTAAATCCATACTTATCCAATACAAAAATGGAAATTAAGTTACGTCTAAAAGACGGTATAACAAATATCTCATATAAATTCAAATAAAATACTGATTTTGACAATAATCTATAAGTCCCAATAGCCTCCACCTCAACTTTATTGCCATCGCACACAAAGATGAATCTCTCATCATCACTTGGCTTCCGGCAATTTAGGCAGCCTTGTAAAGATATACTTATGTGAGTAGTTGCACCTGATTTATCCACCAAGTATATCTTGATACAGAAGATAAATTAACTTCCATACAAACCATAACAAGAGATTTACCTTTCTTAGTACGCCAAGCGTGATAATTCTAGCAATGAATCTTCTTGTGTCCAACCGCACCACAGAAGTAACAAGCATTTTCTAATGTGGTAACTTTCTTGCCCTTATCCTGTTTCTTGTTGGTGGTCACTGCAGCATCCTTATTATCCTTAGTCTGATCATATCTCTTACGCTTAGCTGAAACCTTAGATTTGGGAGTAGTAGTAATATGAGCACTTTCTGTCTTAACTTGTTTTAGTCTTTTCTCTTCCTCCACACAATGAGAGATTAGTTCACCCGCACTGAGTACCCAATTAATGACTGGACTCTGGACTCTGAAAATTGCCTAAGTACCCAATGCGGGTCAGTCCACCTGCACTGAGTCCCAGTGCATCCGCACTGGGCTCAGACTTTTCCTTTGTCTGAGTTTTCAGAAAATAGTCTAACTCCTGAGTGCGTCCGCACTGGAATCCAGTGCGTCCGCATTAGGCTCGGACTTTTTCCTGTGTTGCCCTGAAGTCCACAGAAATTGGCTAAGTACTGAGTGCATCCACACTCAGATCCAGTGCGGATGAGCCACCAGCACTGGGCTCCCAAAAGGCAGTTTTCTTAATTGCAAATCTCAGAATCAGTCCATCAATGATTTGATCTTGACCCAAATTGTTCTACACACTTATGGACCACATCTTATTGAATACATATATTGTCTAATGTCTTAATTTGATAACTTTAATTGTGACAACCATATTTGACAATATACAATTTCTAATTATATTACATATATGCTCAACGTTGGATTAAGATTCAACATGAATATCTATAAATTATTATAAATTAATTAAGAACACAGTGAGCAAGGCTGATTTGTTCATAAGATACAATTATATGGTGTACTCTAGAAGTTAATTTAGATTAGATTAGATTAAGCACAACATGACCAATCTTGTCATCCTCATTAATTGATCGATCTTTTTTTTTTAAAAAAATTCTATATCAAGAACAAAGTGACCATTATAGATGACAAGTGACACTGCCATTTTACAATAAAAAAAAAGTTAGAAAATAAGAAAATCTCTTTTCTTTACTATTGGTCTAATTAATTTGAAGACGACTGGGTTAGGTGTTCTGTCATTTTCGGTCACTGGAGGGAAAACGATTATATATATAATTCTACCTTACGGATTATGTCATAAGTTCCATTTTATCTCTCATTGTTGTAAAAATTGCAAGTTGATGTAAACCAGCCTCCTATGGAAAATTTACAAAAGAATCAAAACATAAAGAATCTTTGACTTTAGGTCAAGTGTTAGGTCACCAAAGCAACTTCCTCTATAAGGTCCGAGCTCATGGTAGGTCCTTTAACAGGTTGTAAAATAAATGCGAACATAAATATATTTATTTCCTTGGCCATTTTCTTATGATCCAGACCATGCTGGATATTAGGAAAACCTAATACGAACGCAAGCAAATATTTTGGTTCAATTGCTAATGTTCATACAAGTTAGTCCGCAATAATTGATCAATTTTACCACCTTTCTAAATCATATTAGCTATGTCCATAATCCATGCATTATAAACATCGGAAAATGAGAGGGGAGGGAGGTTCTTTTTTTTTTTTTGGAAAAAGACTTGGCAAGTGTTATTTTACTAAAATATTAATTACATCCCCAGTTGTATAGAAGGCATCAACATGAAACTCCAAAAAAAAAAATTTACACACCCCAAACCCTGCCCTACATCTATACATCAGAGAAATAAAAGACATCCTACAACTACTTGATATAACGTCTCCACATCTTACTTTCAATCAGAGTTTTGTTATTATAATTTACTATTTCAGTTAGTCCATCCCCCCTCCCCTCCGGATCACTGGGCAGGGAACTAATCTCTTTTAACATGTACAGAAAACAGCGCAGAATACTGTGCTACACAATTTATTACTATTCCCAAGACACAGTTAATCCCACCGCCATTTCATTTGG
This sequence comes from Carex sylvatica, assembly GCA_964058845.1. NCBI lineage: Eukaryota > Viridiplantae > Streptophyta > Magnoliopsida > Poales > Cyperaceae > Carex > Carex sylvatica. The sequence continues at coordinate 17,375 of CAXKVR010000371.1, forward strand.
TCATTTTGTTGAGTCTTCACCTAAGTGTTTGGTTCATATACATGTCTAGAAATTTGAACCAACAGAACACTGAAAATCAATCCACCCCCTCCCCTCCATTGAAAATAATATAGGCTTGAACACCCACAATCTAAATAATGGTAGGAGTTGAGGTCTTGGTTGGTGGATGGTTTGCATCACCGGTCATCAAAAGTGTGATTGAGAAAGCACAGAAGTATCTTAGTGCTAATTATGAGTTGCAGAAAGGCACTCAAGGGTTGGTTGATACCTTGACCCGTACACTTTTACTTTGTCAAGCAACAGTCAAGGAGGCTGAAAAAAGAGCAATTATCAACAACCCAGCATTTGCAGACTTGCTGAGGAGGCTCAAACTGGCTGTTTACAGTTCCGAAGATGTGTTGGATGGAATGGAAGCCAAATCCATCAAGGAGAAAGTTCAGGGAAAGAACAAGGTTAGCAAATTTGCTTCGTTTTCTATTTTTGGTATTAAGAATATGTTTTTGCCTGATGATAACAACAAAAGTTTAAAGAAGGTCGTGGATGAGCTGAACCAACTTTGTACTGATATCCCAAAAATACTTAACTTGCTAAATCTGAACGAAAATTATGAATCACATGCCCATGATGTTACTAATCAAAGAGAGACCATTTCGCAACCATTAGAGCAGGTGGGTTTATATGGGAGACAAGATGAATTAAGTCTGATTTTAGAAATTATACTCGGTTCAGATTCAGAAACTAGTAAAAAACGAGGGCAAAATTATAACAACTTCAATGGCCTTTGTATTATTCCTATAATTGGAATAGGCGGGGTAGGTAAGACAGCACTTGCTCAAGCTGTATATAATGAACCTGAAGTACAACATACTTTTGCATCAAAAGCATGGATCTCTGTTTCTTGCAATCTTGATGTTGTACTGTTGATGCGTAAGATTGTTCAATCTTTGGGAGGATATCTACGTCTAGATGTTATTACATTAGAGGACATTTCTAAAAATCTCTCTTGGATCATTGGAGGAAGGAGATTTTTAGTTGTTCTTGATGATATGTTTGAGAAAATTGAATATCATTGGGATGTCATTTATACAACCTTATCTCACGGTGCCCCAGGAAGTGTAGTTCTCATAACAACCCAGAATAAGGCATTTGCAAATAGGGTAGCAACATTCAATCACATAGCTTTGAGTGCACTAGAGCCCAGGATATTTTGGAAATTATTTAAATGTTTTGCATTCCAGAATCTAGTGATGCCCAATGAAAAAAGAAATATCTTAAAACACATTGGGAAGCAAATAGCAGAAAATTTACGAGGTTTGCCCTTGGCGGCTAAAATAATTGGAAATATATTAAGATCTAATGCAGATGAAGAAAGATGGAGGAGAATTTCGAAAAGTGAATGGTGGGATTTACCGGAGGTCAAAAGCCGGATCCTTCCCTCCATCGGACTTGGTTATGAGTACCTAGATCCGGGTTTGCGCCAGTGTTTTGCCTACTGTTCTGTATTCCCCAGAAACTCATTGCTGGAGAAGGATAGATTGGTCCAGATGTGGGTAGCCCAAGACTTCGTTCCCCATGACATCAATGGTATGAGACTTGAGGACGTGGGGAGGCAGTGGTTTGATAAGTTAGTTGAGAAATCATTTTTTCAGCCCACGGGGGACAATAGAGGCTATGTCATGCCTAACTTGATGCATGATTTGGCAATTATTGTTTCCTCTTATGAATGTTTCTACCTAAGTGACGAATCAGTAAAAATTCCTCAAGGGGTCCGTCACATAGCAATAGATACAAAAAATCTGGAGATGGTAAAGGAAATCCAAAAATGTCAACACTTGCGCTCTTTCTTTTACTTTGGGCTGTGCCATATTGATGGAATGTATAGCACTATTAATGAATCTCTGAGGTGCTTAGATAGAATTAGAGTTCTCGATTTATCTTATTTGCACATGGAAACAAAAGAACCACCACCGGCCATTCAGAATTTGACCCACCTTCGTTTTCTAGATTTATCTTCCACTGGAATTGAAATATTAGCCCAATCTTCTTTTAATCATTATCACCTTCAAGCTTTGCATATTCGGAAATGTCAATTCCTTGAATTACCAAGGGAAATAAATAAATTGATTAATTTACGGCATCTGAATGTCGATGATGAAAAGATACCCCTGATTTCTGGTATAGGTCAACTAACCAGCCTCCAAGAACTTGATGAATACGCTATTGGTGAAAAAGAGGGTCACAGAATAACAGAGTTAAAAAATATGAAAGAAATCACAGGGCATCTGAAAATTATTAACTGTGAGAATGTCAAAAGCAAAGATGAGGCCATACAAGCAAAATTAGCTGACAAGAAGCATGTTTATGCTGTTGATGTACGTTGGAGCTCTACAAGTAGAAAATCCAATAATATAGACTTGGGTATACTTGATGGTCTGAAACCACACAACGAACTCAGGGAGCTCAGAATTTTCCACTACATGGGTACATTTTTCCCAGACTGGATGATGCAAATGAGCCATTATGTGAATTTACAAAGTATAACTCTTTTTAATTGCACAAGTATAGAAGTCCTACCACCTCTTGGGCAACTTCCTTCTTTGAAAACTATTCACTTTGACTTGTTAACTTCTATAAAAAAATTTGATCACAATATCTATGGAAACAAGGAAACCGTTTTTCCAGCTTTAGCGTACTTCCAAATGAACCATACTTCTTTAGAAGAATGGGCTGAAGCACGAGTTGAAGCATTTTTTCCCCATCTCTCCTGTCTAGAAATCAATGCTAACAAAGCACTGAAAGATGTGCCTCTTTACCGTTTCGGTGCATCACTCAAGACCTTGAATTTGTTTGAATGCAACACTATCAATTCTTTAGAAAGATCTCTCCACCATCTCACTTGTCTTACAAACTTGTGTATTTGGGGATCTAGAGTGAGAATTTCTCTGAGTCTCAATGATCTAAGGCCCCTCGAGGTTCTGAAGCTTCGTGATTGCTCAGAATTGAGCATTCTGGGAGAGCTACAGACACTTACCAACCTTAACCGCATAGAAATATTGAATTGTCCAAAACTCTATAGCAGTAGCCAGTATTCTACCATGAGTCGACAAAAAGGGAAGGGTTTACAAGTACAGTGGCTAGAAAATTTGCAGTCACTTGCTTACCTCGAAATGGACCAAAGCCTTTTGCATTATGACTACCCACAAATATTGGGAAAGCTTCCTTCCCTCCGGGTTTTAAATTGCAAAGTGTCTCAATTTATTCAATTTACAAGGTACGAGACATTGTGGCTTGAAGAACTAACCAAATTGCGAGAGCTCTATTTTGCCAACTGTGAATTTGAGCACCTTCCATCTAGTTTAGCTACACTATCGTCACTAATGATACTTGTGTGTGAATTTTGTAATAATCTCAAATCTCTTCCCCCGAATGGCATGCCTCCATTTCTCCGGGAGGTAACTTTGAAGAGTTGCCCTCAAGTGTTGGTCCAAAGGTGCCAACCAGAGGAGGGTGAAGACTGGCCTCTTATATCTCATGTTCCACTCATCCGAATTGATGGAAGGTTAATTCATAGGCCACAAAGTTCAGAAGGAACTTCCAGTAAGATTTCAAAAGTTCCTTTAATTAATTTATTTTCATATTATCCCAAAACAATTTGTTCACTTTTTCCTACAATTTTTTTTATTTCCAGGATAACAACTGTGCTGCACACCATACAAATTATTTAGCTGATAATTGGAGCTAGCTAGGTATATATCAAATTCATTGCATTTATAGAATGTTCTTTCTTCCATTCATAAACTAAAAGAAAAATTAAATGGAATATTAGCTTTAAGTTTTACAAATATATCATTTATATTGTTTGCACCTCTGTCAAATAATCATTATCTTTTTTCAATGTAGGAACTTTAGGTGGTAGAAGTACATAAACAAAAACATGCATGTATGGAAGATTTCTGATGGGGCAAATTGACAGTACTATAACAGCCCAGCCCAATGCAAAAGGAAATGAAATTCATCTCGCCAAAACCCTCCCAACTAAAAAGAGAGAGAGAGAAGAAAAGTAAAATGAAAGTGGAGAAGCCAGGGGCTGCACAACCAAATCCAACCGCTATGGCCAAATTAAGCCAACCTGGCCCAACAATGTACCTAAATGAGACCTGACTCGATTTGTGCGCTCAAGCATGGTCAGCTCTTGTCTGTAGGTAAGAGGCACCCTTCCTGGTTTGTTTACCAATATGATATGCAATACATTAATTGGATATATTTGTATTAGAAAAAAGTATGCATTGGAAAAGGAAATCAATGGACATGGAAAGTTAATTGCTGCACATTTATTTGTTGAAACTAAGTTTCTTATAATGTCAATTAGGATTTCGACAGGTGAATTAGGTTATATGCTTGATCTTAATTGGATGAATTTGTGGTTATATTCTATTTATGTATGTAGGTCCTGATCCAATATGTAAGCGAGATGCATAGAAAACACTGTGCGGAAGTTGCAGCCATGTTTGGGGCATAAAATGACCTACCTCCTTATTGCTAAGAAAGAATAAGAGAAGGCATTTCAGGATGACTCTGTTTTGACGAGTAACTATGAACTGGTTATCATACTTGACTGGGTCAAGTGACGTTCTTTTACTCAGATTGGACAAAACTTGGCCAATGTCGATACAAAGGTAACTCTTGCCAGGTCATTTCGTTATGGTTTTTCCTGTTATAAGGTTGGAAGATATTTTTATTATATATGGGCTACTAAATTTTTGCAGAATCTTCAACTCTTAATCCTTATATCCTCATTGATGTCCACAACTCAGCCTTAGAAGCAAACCCTGTAAACTCTTCTATATTGTATCATCCATTAGCATATTTGGAGATAATTTCCTGAATTTCCTTTTACCTATTTTCTTCTCCATTTTCTTATCCATGTTCATTAATGGTGGACCAAAGTCACGAGAGGGGTAATTATGTAATTTAGGGGACTGGTGGTAGGCAAAGTTTTTGGGATAATAGTGGTACCATTCAATTATTGGACTACTTTTATAATAGAATTTAGTACTAATCATTGTTAATTGTGATCTGCCAGAGTTATGGTACAAGGAATATACATGGCTACTGCAAAGCTCCAACTCAAATATAAAGACAAGGCAGATGCAAACATGGGTAGCTGTAACGAATAAAGTATACAACCATAAAGCTAGCTATTTGATGGAGTGAGATTTCAATTATATAATGTTGCTCTCTATAATCATTTGATTGTTTAGTATTTAATATAATATTTTGACTCTCATTAAAAACACAGGCATGTCAGGCAAATGGGCTCAATATGAAATCAGAGAAGATGGATCATTAAAGCTCTGGTAACCAATCCGTTTATTGTTATAGCTGTTTTTTTTTTTCTTAAATTAAGTTAATATAGCTGTTATTTTTACCGCTACTATCATACTGCAATTTGAATATTTTAAGTTTATATATATATATATATTACTGTTTTTTCTCTCAAATTAACAAGGAAAACTTGGTCGTTTTCTCTTTCACAGTATTTGTAGATTACTGTTTACATTTTTGACAGATTATATCTTTTCTCTTGCTCATTTTTTAAACCTTTTACAAAGTAAAGTTTTTTTGGTCATTTTTGCATTGATTCATTTTCATTGTTAGGTGGTAGTGGTTTGTAAAGTAAAAGGAATACATAAAAGAGGATTTTTACAAAAAAACAATTTATCAGATCAAAAAGGCGAGTGCAAACCATAGATATGGTGGTAATCAAATTGGTGCTGAGAAAAGATGCTTGTGCCCTCCTTTGTCTTCCTTGTCGTCATGGTGGCTCCCGCATCAATGATTATGGCTGCTCCAAAAGCTCCGATGAAGTAGTTGATTTCTTCTTCTCCTTCTAGGTAATAAGCTTTTTATTTTTAATTTTTGTTCTGATTCTAGTCATCCTTTTCTTTCTATGAATGATATCCTAGATATGGTTTTGATGGAACAATTTTTAAATTAGAAGAAGTACAAAGGGGTTTTGCAGTAATTGTAGGCTGAATTCTTCCCGCTGGATGAACTCAATAAACAAATTTGATTTCTAAATCAACTCTCTTTTATTATTTTTCATTGGATTGAAATGAATTTTCTGTTAGAATCTATTCTGATCATGAGAGTATTAATTACCCACTTTCTCTTTATTCTTCTAGGCACTAATTTATGAAAATGAAAAGCTAACTTGTTGTTTTTCCTATTTTTGTTCTTGATCCAGGGAAAACGTGGTAGACTTGAAGATGATGACAAGTTACCATTAATTTGAAGTTCGGTAATGTTCAGATCTGAGGGTATTTGCCATAGGAATAAGGATTGCGGCAAGACAAGCATTTTTTTTTAAAGTAAAAATAGGGGTACTATATATTACAGAACTTTTGCAATAGAAAAGGTAAAAGTGAAAAGACAGTGAAAGGTTAGTGGTTACAAATAATTGTTGGACTTCATATCTTGAATTTTGCATTAATCAATTTGAATTGTGATTTGCCAGATGCAAACATGGATAGCTATCACGGAAAAAAACATGCAACAAGAAGTGAGATTTCAATTATTTAAAGTTTTTATGGTATATATAACCATTTGATTGACTAGTATTTCATCTTAATCTTTGGACTCTTATTGGTCGGTCGCTTTAATTATTATTATTATAAGTCAGATCGTAGGTCAAGCAAGTGGGTCCAAAGGAAATGCAGAGAAGATGGAGCAATAGAAAAGCCCTGGTAACCATTCCTTGCTCTCATTGTTATTACTACTACCGTAATTCAATTTGAATAATTTGAGTAACTTGTCTAGCTACATGAAGAAGAAAAAATATACTTCTTTTCTCTTATATTAATGATGAATACTTGGTCCTTTTCTCTTTCACAGTATTTTCTACATTAATGTTTGCTTTCTTCACAGATTGAATTGTACTATTGTACTAATTAATGGTCAATCGTAACAGCACAGTAAAATATATATATCAAGATCTTGTAGAATATCAATATTTATTGTTTTTGTAATTTTTTAATATTATTTACGATTTTTGAAAGATAATCATTAAAGAATAAAAAAATGGCATATCAAATACGATTAGTTTACAAAAGTCAGAATAAAAAGTTAAAAAATATTAAAAATTGTAAATTTTGGTATTCAACAAAAATTTGATATGCAGTTTTGTCTTCAAATTGAAGTTATTTTTGACATTTTTTGTGTGGTAGTGGTTTGGTCATTTTAAAATAGAAGGAAGCAGAGAAAGAGAATTCACAAGAAACCAATTTCCCGGCTGAAAAGGCGAATACAAATTAGTGATCTGAAGGGAGAAAATTCACGCAGCATAATATCTTTCAAGATGGAAGAATTTGGTATTAATAAAATTGGAACAAAGAAAGACACTTGTGCCCTCTGTCTTCCTTCCTATCATCGTGGCACCCGCATCAAAGATTATGGCGGCTCCAAGTAGCTGATTTTATTATTCTCCTCCTCCTAAGTACGCTTCTCTTTTTATTTTTCATATTTATCATCTCTTTTTCTCTCATGTATCGAATTTTAGTTACGGTTTAAATGGCACAATTTCTAAATTGAAGAAGTATAAGGGGGTTTTTCCAGAAAGTGTAGGCTAAATTCTTCTCATTGGATAAGCTTTCTGATAAACAAATTTAATTTAATTTTCTAAATAAACTCTCTTTTATTATGTTTCATTGAATTTAAACGATTTTTTGTTAGAATTTATATATTCTGATCATCAGAGTATTATTATCCAATTTTTCTTTATTCTTCTTCGCACAATTTACGAAAATGAAAAGCTTACTTGTTTTTTTTTTTCCTCCTTGATCATAGAAAAATGTGGTAGACTCGAAGATGCTGACAAGCTATCATTAATTAGAACTATAAGAGCAGTGGGATTATCTACATTGAATGAGAAGAGATTTTAAGTTTTCATGTTAGAAGAGTTTTTAAGTTTTTATGTCTTTACAATTTGCTTAATTTTTTTCAAATTTTAGCACTCTAAAACTCAACTATGTTGAATTCTTTTTCAACTTGTACCCAGGTTTCCCTTAGAAACCTTTTATCCAATAAAGCAAATAAGGACAAGATCCTTATTTTTTCTCAATTTTTTTTGAAGTTTTGTAATATTCAGATCTGAGGGGTGTTTGCCATAGGCATGTGGGTTGCAATAAGACAAGAATGGTTTATATATTTAATGTAATATTTACAGCGTACCCAATTTGAGCTCTTGTGAAATATTGGACGTATAATTTGATTTGAGGGTGTTAACAATGTGCATATATGGACCTACAATGTACTTCACAGTTGATATTTATTAAACATTGCAATTCAAAATTTATATATCATCTTATTTATAGTTTAACAATCACCTTACATCATGTACTTCTCTTCTAGAACAAGATATTTCTGTTGTATTTCCCGAACCAGCTTAATGTAGCCTTTTTTTGTTTTGACTTGGTTAATCTCATTGGTCGCCTCCCAGCCAACAAAAATGAATAAATGAATAAAATGGAAAACTGGTGGCCCATGCAATCGAAATTTCTAGAATACACATTATACATAGAAATGATATTTTTTTTTTCTAAATAGTATATCGAAGAAAATAAGCCTAAAAAATTAATTTGAGAAAAACTTCCATTCATTATGAGTACATTGAAAAACTTAACTAACAAACTTTGTCATGTAAATATCATATATTAGTCTTTAATAAAAATTTGTAGTTTTGATTTATTAACTTCTGTTTGTTAACCCTCCCTCGTTCTCTCTATCTCTTTCCAGCAAGTTAAAAGAGCGAAGAGAAATTAATCAATCATAAAGGGCCAAAGGCTTAACCCATCCTCATTGAATTTGATCACCCAACATCTCTCTTCCAGTGCATAACCAGTTTTGTTTCCTTTGTGATATCTCATCCCACCATCTCATTGGGCATATTATTAATAGATGGTTGAGCCCACAAATGATTTCAATACTCAAAGGGCTAAAATTTCCTTCGCATTCCGATTCCTAGTAGACAGAAAAGAAAGGAACAGAAATAAATATACATGTTCTCATCACTCTCTAATTGTGCTCAACAATCGCTCTCGAAACGTATCTGCGGTATGACACAAGCCATCAAAAATTGAACCTATTTTCATACAAACTTAAATTGAACGGTTTGAATGTAATGCGATCCAATCAGATACCATACATGATAAAAATTAATTCACGTTCACCCCTCTTCCAGGCTCAAGATTTTTTTGTTGGGTCACGTCGACGTCAGACTTGATCTAGGTTGGGTATATTGGTCCCATTTTATATTCTACCATATATTTTCTTGGACTGGGTTTTATTGGTTTTCTTGACAAGTTAATAGTGACCGTTTCTTTTTTTTGTCAAGCATAAAAAAAAAAAGCTAAGTCGGCCAACAATAAATTATTAGTACTTGATTAAGACATGTAGAAATTTGAGCTAGAGCATCTGAGATCTCTTTTCTATTTTTTAAAGCTCACTGAGACTTCATATTTTACCTTTTTGGGACGTACGTAATTTACAATTGTAAATTATTTTTTTAATAAATTTGCTTTCTAACTATTTTATTGGCTCTCATTCTCATCGTTCCAATTGCTTCCAGTAATAATTACTCAATTGGCCACTAGAAAAATTAAAAAGTAATTACATTGTCAGTGTAGAATTTTAGAAATTAAAATTAATTTAATTTATATTTATTGCATAACAATTTTTTTTTTAGTAATATAATTTCTCAAGTCAAAATGTAAAGCGTTGCTCGATACAAAACAGTCAATTATAGTAAGGTAGACGGATTTTAATGCATTTATTTTTGGACGTTTTTTGACCGTCTTAATTTATACTAAATTAATTTGAAAGTTCAATAATTTCACAAGTAGATGCATCATTCGTAAGGTAGACAAATTTTAATGGTTCAGATTTATCGTTTGAAGCTGGTCCGATGAATTTTAGACTTGAGTTTACAGAGATACTTGGTGAACTTAAAAACACCCTAGTTCTACTCTAATCTTATTTATATTCAGTTGACGCATCATTTATAGGCTGTCAATTAATTAAACTATCTGAAAATCAAAATTTCCACATAACGTACCATGTGATCCTGATCCTTTTGCTAGGCAAAATATGGACAACAAATTTATATGCTACGACAAATAGTAAAACCCTTCTCTCATGCTTGGCGCAAGGAAAACAATTTTAGTGTAGGGTCCATGCGTTAGTCCACTGGTGCATGGGTCTCTCATGTCGTATTGGGTCCATGCGCGGTGCACAGATTCAGCGTTGGTCACGAATCTGGTGTATCGTTTCCATATCGAATGCGTATTGGTATCCGATACATATCGGACACGGGTACGGAGCTGATATAGAAGTGTAGAGTAACATTAAGCTTCTAAATAGCTAGTTATAGCGGTTTTGGACCTAGAAAGCTAAGCTACGAGCTAAAATTGCGCTGTTTAGCGGTAATAGCGATCCGCTATGCTACATGGGTTATGATTTTGCAATTTTTGTTTTTGTTTTTTGTAAACATGATTTTGCAATTTTAATGGGCCTTAATGTTCAGATTGATTTTTTTTTTTTACTTTATCAAGTTAGATCAATACAATGGAACATATGCGGGCTATACCGCTATATCAATTAAATTTTGTATCATGCATTAATATATGATAGTGGTATATTTTGAATATAAAATATATCGATAGTTTTTGAATTAGAAATATTTTCAATGACAATTTGAACTTTGTATTGGTTTAATATGAATATTAGAACTTCTTAATTAATTTGGTATTTTTTTTTCTTGATGAGACATTTTTACTAGAAATATAAAATATAATTTTTGAAATAAAAAAATGCTATTTATAATAGCTTTTGCTATAGCTCCGCTATTCGCTAAAGTTTTTTTTTTTTGATCTCTCCGCTATACCGCTATAAACACTATTTAGAACCTTGGGTAACATAGATCCTACAAGTTGAGAAAAAAAGGTCCACGGTATTCCACTTGTGCTCCAGAGAGAGACGTGAAATCATTGAAATACATTACAATTATACGTAGAGTTAGTGGGCTAGTGTTCTGATTCTTTTATTTATAGTAATTAAAATTAAATTACACTCTCATGACATTAAATTCAATATTATAAAAAAATGACATGAAATTCGAAATTTGTCAAAATCAAATGCTTATGTGAAAATCATAAAAAAAAAAAAATATATAGTGATAAATTTTCATCCCAAAAAAAATATTGTTGTCAATAAAAAAAATTCGGTTGAATACAAACGACAGGAAATGATTTTAACTGAGCAATTTGGATTTACACAAAACACAAACAATATGAAACATTGTTTTGATTCTGTAGTCCCTACACTGCATCAAGCCAAAAACTGATTTGCAAAATCTTTCAGCGTCTACATTCTGCATCTACCTTCTTATTTCATCCAGTAGAGATTTTTCGCTTCCACTGCAGTGCGTACAGGATAAGAGGAGCTGAAGCGTGTTAGATTTTCTCTTCTATTGACTTCCTATCATAAACAGCCAAATGAATGTCATCCTTGTTTTCCTCATTCTAACGAATGTGAGGCTGCGCCTTCCTTCTTGACGATACCGAATGCGATTGGAACCAACTGATTCTTTGCATCATAAGTACACACTATCAATAATCTAGATAGCAACAATTATATCTCCCACAAAGGTGTTAAGAATTAATTTATAATTTTTTAGAAGATCTCTGCAGAAGTTGAGTTGATTAATTAGAAACAGTTTTTAGATGTATGAAAACGCAGTAATTTCTTATTTTAGGCATTGGTTATTTTAAACATAGTTATTTTAGGAATAGTTGGTATAATGTTTAGTTATTTTTCTGTTTTGTAGTGGGTCCTTATTTTAGGAAATTTGTGGGTGTTTATTTTAGGAACATTGTAGTTTTTTAAATAATCTAGAACTTTATATGTTCATTGTAACACAGAGAAAATATAGTGTTGCTTTGATGGGATAAATCGTGTCATGACTTTTAAATTTATAAATCCATTTGTAATTCTGATCAGATCACAAGCGTATGATCCTATCGAGTAGTATAATCGAGTGTCAATTTGCAGTGAAAAAGGTTTGTAGTCTTAAACAATCAAATCCTGACCCGTTGAAGGGCTAGATAAAATCAGATCTTTAGAGTTATTATTGGTGATCAAAGATGCAAACTTCGTATTTTCAAGTCGAAAGATAAATAGAATAGTAAAATATGAGATGCTAATTTCTAGAGTTCCGGCACACCATTGTTACTTCAATCCGCTTTGAGTTTTACATTAGTTTGATGTTGGTTTTTAGTTATTGTGAGAGGGTTTATAATCCTAACATAGCGACTGCCGCTTTCACTGTTACAGACACACTACCGATCAAGCTTTCTCATTAAGGCTTTACTTGAAAAGTGCAAGGAGATCTGTGATCAGTCCAAAGTCACAACCTTTACTTGACTAGGTCCCTCGATTGATTCTATAGGGTGTCCCTATGGTAAGGCATGCACGACAATGCAGCATTCGTCTGTGAATGCCGAGACTCTCATGTATACTTTTGTAGATTCGATTATTGGCTTCTTCGGTTAAGATCTCTCCCAATAGTCTAGTATTTTTATTATATCTTTCCCGATCCGGTTAATCTAATGGTGACTAACTTTCATGTGTGGCGATCACAACGGCGGTCTAGAATAACAAGCAAAATCGAGAGAGATTGAATATAAAGCGCAAAATAAATCAAACGACAAAAGACTAAACAATGATCAAACACAAAATATATATCAAAGTATCATGAGTAACAAGATTTATAGCATAGACCTAAGAAAATATACTGTCGCAGAACGGCATTTACACTCCTCTCAACTAAACTATACAAGAAAAATATAAAGTAGATCTAAGATGTCTTGTTCATCAGTCCAGAAGACTATTTATAGGAGGCAGAGGCATTGGCAATGAGTTGGAGTCCAATGAATCTGATCTGGATACAACTGGAGCAGTTATTTTCCAAATGGCGCATTTGGTTACGAGCTGTATTGGCTGATACGGTCCGTAACCGTATACTGTCGTTGCTGAATTTGGCTATCTCCTGGTCCGTAATGGGCTTGACCCCGTATTGGCTAATACAGTTTGTAGCAAAGCCCTAGAACCGATGATGCGTTTTTCCGATCAACCCGATTCTTGCTCCATTTGATGTAAAATAGCCCCAAAACATGGTTTATGCCTTAAAACATAAACTTGAGTAATAGTAAGTGAATTCAATAATAAATAAAGCATAAAGACAAAATCTAAGACAAAATTCTATGTAATTTCATCACAAATATGTCTTGATCACACCTCCCAACTTAAATTGTTGCTCATCCTCGAGAAACAACCCAGTGGTCAAAGATCTGGCGTAAGAGTATATAGTGTAATCTCAAGGATTTGCTACAAATTAAATTAGAACTTTGGTTTGGTACAAAATGAAATGGGCATGCAAAAATTTCAAACTTTAAAATATTCACACCCTTTCCCTTGAACAATTTATTATTAATTGAAGGTTGAGCAGACAGGAATTCAAATCTCCAGTCTCCACCCAGCCCACCAAAATTTTATATTTCACTCCAGTTCCTTAAAGACAGAAGAAATATATATATTCACATATATTCAGGGCAGACCCACATGGTTTTAGGAGGGGGCAGCCGCTCTCTTTTTTATTTTGAGTTTTGGTGGTGATTTATCTGTTTCGATCGATTTTGTCTCTTTCTGAACAAAAATTTGCTTTCCTCTGAATGTTTGATTTATAATTCAGATTAAATTTAGTGTTAAAATTAAAACAAAATTTCTTGAATTATGATTGGTAATTAGAATTATAAGTTAAAGTACCATAAATTGCAAGTCAAAACATTGAAAATATAAGTTAAAATATTTTTTTTATCGAGTACCCATTAGTTAATAGATTTAAATTCAATTAGCTATTTAAATCCGATTCGATATTTTTTTTAACCTTCCTGCTCTACAAAAATTCTAGATCCGCCCTCATCACTCTTTGTGCCCAACGCTTATTTTAACTCTTTGTGCCCAACGCTTATTTTGATTAAACAGTACGGATTCTAACTCTTATTTAATTAAATATTTGGAATATGTTCCTCCAACATTCGCCCCTCCAGGATCAATATTTTTTTGGGTCACGTCATCAGAATTGGTCAAGGTTGAGTACGTAATTTGGGTCCAATTTCAGATTTCAATAAATCTTTTCTTGGACTGGTTTTAATTGGTTCTCTAGGCTTGATAAAGTGAGAAATTTTTATCATTAGAAATTATTAAATTCACAGGTACGAAAATAAAAATATTGTCTTGTTTCTACAAAATATAAAAATATCAGATTCATTGAGTCCGATTCAATATTTGATAGACTCAATGATTCCTATCCAATTTGAACATGATTAAATATGGTTGCAAAATTACTTTACTACTGATTTTTTGGATCGGATTTAATGTGGCTGCCACATTTGATCATGTTAGATTTGGAAAGGAATCATTGAGTCCTATCTATAATTTTGGATCGGACTCAATGAATAATGTATTTCAATATTTCTCTGAATATCCAAAATATTGGATTGGTCTCAATAAATCTAATATTTATATATTTATTGAAAATGAGTTCGTATATTTCCGGAGTACTTAATATATAATTTCTAGAGATAAAAAATTTCCTAATAGAGAGATTTTTCTTTGTGAAGCATAATAAAGTTGAAGCTATGGCGGCCTACAATTTAGGATTAGTAATTGACTAAGACATGTAGAGCTTTCAGCAGCTAAGTTATAATGCTAAGCCTTGGCCAATACAAAACAGTCAAGTATATATGGTAGGCAGTCTCTTTTAATTGTGTTCACACAGGTGTTTGATAGCTACCCCATGAGTTCCATTGATCAAATTTCAACTATATGTTTAGATAAGTACAAATTAAATCTCTATTTTTGGATGGTGCAAAAATAATAATTTTGTATCTATCTAAAAAATAATATTATTTTTTAAAAAAATTACAAAAAATTGGTTTTCAAACATATTTTAAAATAAATATCATATTGATTGGTTTGAATTAACTGTTTAGGCTTTGAAAATGAAAATAAGCATATATGAGATATAATGAGACTTGAAAGACATAAAATATTTAAATCCTCTTATATATATATATATATATAGAGAGAGAGAGAGAGCAAAACTAGGGTGTGATGTGCTCACCAAGAGGGATTGGTGAGCACACCTCCAAATGACTATTGGATTGACTCCGAACTACTAATCTAAACCGTTAAAATTCAAGTACTTCGTGAGTGATGTATGTACGTGTAAAATTATTAAAGTTTCGAATTCATTTAGCACATGGTCAAGCGGTCAAATTAAACAATGAACATTTTATAAATTATTTTTTTAATTGCTTTATGTATTAATTTTTCATCATTGTTTTGAACGCTTGATCATGTGCTTAATGAATTCGAAACTTTAAATTTTTTATATACATGCATCACTCACGAAGTACTTGAATTTTAACTGTCTTGATTCATTGTTTGGAATCAATCTGATAATCATTTGAAAGTGTGCTCACTAATCTCTCTTGATGAACACATCACACCCTAATTTTGCTCTCTCTCTATATATATATATATATATTGATATAGACATATATATAGGAATTTTGTAGCGCATTATGGTAGTTTAGTGGCATACCATGCATGCTTTGGCATCAAAATCTATCAAATATGCTTCAACAAACAAACGAAACCTTTAATTCAAATCTATCTAGTTTACAAAAGATGTGCTTATATGGAAAGCTTATAAAATTTTGAATAATTTAGTACATAGTCAACGGTCAAAAATTGAAAATTTATATGTTAATTTTTATGCATTCATTTTTTAGTATTTTCTTATTGCTTTATTTTGTATTAAATGAATTCGAAATTTTTTATATTTGAATATAAACATATCATATCTGAACAAAGCTAGGGTGTGAGGTGCACATCAAGAGAATTTGGTGAGTACAACTCCAAAAGCATATCGGATTGGCTTCAAACGATGAATCTAAATCGTTGAAATTCATTTACTTCATGAGTGATGCATGTACATACAAAATTTTAAAAGTTTCGAATTTATTTGCTACAAAGTTAAGCGGTAAAATTAAGAAATGATGAAAATGAATATATAAAACAACTTCATTTTTTTGACCACTTGAACTTGTAGCAAATGAATTTAAAACATTCAAAATTTTATATGTAAATGCATCACTCATGAAGTACATAAATTTTAACAGTTTGAATTTGTTATTTGAAGTTGATCTGATATACTTTTAGAGTTATGCTCACCAAACTCTCTTAGTGAACACATTACACCCTAGCTTTGCTCATCACTTCTGAGGTAAACAATTCACATGATGGCTATATAAGAGAGAGAGAGAGAGAGAGAGAGAGATTCCTTTTTGTCTGAAACATGTGAAAATTTATTTTATTCAACAAGCAGTACAATGTACAGCTAACATACATAATGGCTATATAAGAGATCGCTGAATAGTCAGTACTCACTGGATCTCTTATTTTAATCTCTTAGCAACTACTCCAAAACCTCACCAATGGACAACCTACTCTCCAACGGCAAATTTCATCAAACAGTTCCTAAGCAATTCATTCTCCCACCTGAGATGCGCGTGCCTGGAGAGGTCAATTGCACTGTGAGTTTGCCAGTTATCGACCTGAGAGGTGGGTCCAACTCCCATGTAGAGGACCGTGATCAGATTATTGAAGAAATCCTCCATGCTGGCAAAGAGTTTGGTTTCTTTCAGGTGAGTGGATCTACTTGTTTGCTTTCAAGTTATAACTGTTGATTAATTTGTTTGGTAATATGTGTTTTATCTTAGGTGATAAACCATGGTGTATCAGAGCAATTGATGAGAGATATGATACGGGTGACAGAGGAGTTCTTTAACATGTCGAAGGAGGACAAAGCAGCATATCACTCTGAAGACACATCAAAGACGATTAGTCTTTTCTCTAGTCCTTTTCTTGCTAAAAAGGATGGACCAAGGTATTGGCGTGATTGCCTTAGGCTAGCCTGCTATCCTGTACCAGAAACCATAAATGACTGGCCTGATAAACCAGCAAAACTAAGAGAGGTTCTTGCAAAATTCATAGTTGAGGCAAGAGAGGTATCAATTACTCTGCTAAGCCTGATTTCTGAAGGATTGGGTATGAAAGAAGGGTATTTTGAAGGAGACTTAAGTTCAGGTCAGGTTATAATAAATGTGAATTACTACCCGCCTTGCCCAGCACCCGATCTGACGCTTGGCTTGCACCCACACTGTGACTTATACTTGATAACCCTTCTTCTCCAGGGAGCTGTTAGCGGTCTTGAAATCATGCACCAGGGCAAATGGGTCAGGGTAGACCCAATCCAAAATGCATTAGTTATAAATTTTGGGCATCAATTAGAGGTCAGTTTTAATTTGTTTATATATTTACTGTTACAATTTTCCTTTATTCTGATACACATTATGATTGATTGATTGATTGATCAGATAATTACAAATGGAGTACTGAAAAGCGTCGAGCATCGGGCAGTTACAAACTCAGGTGCAGCAAGGACATCTGTGGCCATGTTTATAACGCCAGAGAAGGAGAGCTTCATTAGCCCTGCAAAAGAAATTGTTAATGAAGAAAATCCTCCCCTTTACAAATCTTTTGTTTTCAAGGATTTCTTAAGAACTTATGTTGAACTTTTTGCTAAGAGAGTGGATGTTACGGAGGCTTTCAAGATCAATGGTTGAAATTAAAGTATGTCATAAACATTGTGACAAACGAACTATTCTGGTTCGGTTCAACGGGTTCAAAATTTTGTCATAAATTTGTGATTCAGAAATAATTCATTTATAACTCAAGAATAACTCAGAATTATACATTGAGTCCAGATCGGAGATCTCAGTTCCATAACTGAGAAAAAAGAAAATTCACAAATTATTCACGAATATTTCATAAAATTCAGGAAAAATTTATAAAATTCACAAATTATTCGTGAATAATTCAGTAAAAATTCAGTCAACCGAATAATACGTCAAGCAGTTCGCTGACACCAAAAAATCAAATTATTCATTAATAATTTGCGAATCTTGTCACTATGGTTATAAATGCCTATAATAAATGTCTACGAATCTTGTGGCGAATCTTGTCACTATGCTTATAAATGCCTATAAATAACTGTCTGGGGAACCGAGATCTGCAGTCAATTCCCATGAAGAAGTCAGTAAAACGGGTCAATCTCAAGAAAAGATATGGGGTGCTACACAGAAAGCCAAATGGGAAAGGTGTGGCGCTTCAACCAACGCAACCTCCAAGAATGCACTTCGGAGTAGGTCCGATGTATTGGACCTACTTTGGTTCGATGGGTGATCTGGCCATCCAATTGCATCAAGAATCATGCATTTCTATTAAAATCCTTACGAGTTTTTATCAATTTCCGTGCGCACAGATCTTAATGCCAATCGTACGGTGATAGAGCTAATTGAACCTAAAAGTAGGTCCAATGCCCATCGACCTACTCCTATCTCCCAAGAATGAACAAAAAACAGCTGAATGAGGAAGATCTTTTGGTGCACCCCCCGAGTTATCTCATTCAACGGCGAACTGAAACCTGTACAAATGACAGTGGTCAGAAACAGGAAAGGAGGGGGACTACAACGGTTAACCTAGTACGAGCACTAGCGCGACAAATATCTCTCGTTACAAGAGAAAGGCGGCTCAAATACTTAGGTCCATGAAGGAGTTTTCTCAGTCTAGGCCAAGTGGGGCCTCCATTCCAGGTACGAGCAGGGGGTTTTTTCACCACATGATGCACAGCCTGAAACTGAAGAAATTAATCTGGAGTCTCCCTTGATGGATTTTACAAAGTCCATGTAGCCTATAAGAGGATTTCAACTTTGGCCCACAGGTGTGGTTTCGATGTATCAGATGTAGAGGAAACAGTTCAGGAGGAAAATCACTATTTGCACGAGGTATCTGCAACAGTTTCAAATGACACAAAAGATGAAGGTCGTATATTAGAAAATGAGAGGGCCAGCCTGGACCCCTTAACAGAGGAGGATACAGAGTCCGAAAGAGAATGATTACCAAGGTTTATAAGCAGGAGTGATATATGGTAGTGGTAGTTTACTAGTTTAAATAATGAAGCAAATCAAATTTATGTCTTGGAATACTAGGGGATTGGGGAATCTAAATAAATGTTGTGAAGTACGAAGTGTGATTCGTTTAGCAAGATGTGATATAGTGTGTATTCAAGAATCTAAGTTAAATGAATTTAATTTAGCTTATGCCTCGAGCTTCTTGTCTTCTTTTTTTGAGAAAAATTGTGTGGTTCTCAATGCAATAAATGATTATGGGGGATGTGTTATATGTTGGAGAAAAAATTATACACACCTAACCTCGTGGGCAACAAGGAACACTTGTTCGGTGGTCCTGAGGCAAAACAGCTCGAGCATGGTTTTTACAGTCACCAATGTCTATGGTCCGAGTGAGGATGCATTTTGTTAGGTTTTTTAGGGTTTGAGAAAAGGAAGAGAGTAAGAGACAAAGAGACAACTCAAAGTGAATTGTATTAGACTTAGTTTCTCTCATGATAAGAGTCTACACATTAAAGATACAAAGTTTAATGAATCCGAATAGCAATTTGAGTCAAAACATAACAATCTCCAACTTGAATCAAATTGTATCTAAAACAAACTAAAACATAAAGCAAATGCATAAAACAAATATAACCTAAACAAATAAACATAAAGATACACTAGCAACATTATAGAAACAAAACTAGCTCAATCTAACTAGAAACAAACTGACACCAAGCTTGAACAAAGCCTTAACTTTGCAATTGGAAGAGGCTTTGTGAGCATATCAGCCAGATTCGACTCGGTACCAATCTTCTTCACAGCAACTTTGCCTTCCGAAATCACATCTCATACTGAATGTCAATGTGCTTCGTCTTCTCATGGTACATGCGGTCCTTGATCAAATGCATCGTGCTTTGGTTATCACAAAACACTGTAATAGGACCCTCGAAAGAAGACATCTCACTAACAAGCGCCTTGAGCCAAATAGCCTCCTTAATAGCCTCGGTAATTGTCATGTATTCCGCCTCGGTACTTGAGAGTGCAACGGTTGCTTGAAGTGTAGACTTTCAACTAATTGCACAATCTCCAAAAGTAAAAACATAACCCATCAAAGAACGCCTCTTGTCTAAATCACTCGCAAAATCCACATTCACAAAACCCGTTAGTGTCTTGCGATTACCAAACTCCAAACGAGCATCAATATGTATCATAAGTTTTTGATGTCGCATGAAATTGAACAAAAAACTATCGAATTGTCCTATTTCTTGTGTGTACCAAT
Source organism: Carex sylvatica (assembly GCA_964058845.1). NCBI lineage: Eukaryota > Viridiplantae > Streptophyta > Magnoliopsida > Poales > Cyperaceae > Carex > Carex sylvatica. The sequence goes on from CAXKVR010000371.1 coordinate 37,790, forward strand.
TGAAGTATTTTGAAATAAATTGAATGACGAATCAAAGTTTTATCAGGAAGAAAAGAGAAGGAATTCGTGAATTCCATTTTTAATCCAATTGAAGTCTTTTCGAAATGTTCATCCGAACAAAATAAATATATTAATTCGATTTTCTTTTCTCTTCGATTGATATGTGAATAAAACACACTATAGAAAAAGAAAGAAAGAATATATATGATATAGTTATATCATATGAGAATAGTTATATGATATAAAAATTATTATAAATGTTACTTTAATAAATTAGAGTAATCTATTCTAATTAATAATAAATTAAACTCTTAAATAGCGGAAGATCCACTTTACCGCTTTCCAATGCCTTTTTTGGGACAAGAGAGAAATCTATTTACCACACTAACGGCTTGAACAATGTCGGATCGAGTACACACCATAAAGTACATTAGACTCCCGACTAAACTCGAATATGAAATATTTTTTACATATATTTTTTCTCAACATCACATTTTGGACTTAAAACGGCCAAAACACTTAAATTGAACGGTTTGAACGTAATGCGATCCAATCAGATACCATACATAATAACAATTAATTCACGTTCACCCCTCTTCCAGGCTCAAGATTTTTGTTGGGTCACGTCGACGTCAGACTTGATCAAGGTTGGGTATATGGGTCCCATTTTATATTCTACCATATATTTTCTTGGACTGGGTTTTATTGGTTTTCTTGACAAGTTAATAGTGACCGTTTCTTTTTTTTGTCAAGCATAAAAAAAAAAAGCTAAGTCGGCCAACAATAAATTATTAGTACTTGATTAAGACATGTAGAAATTTGAGCTAGAGCATCTGAGATCTCTTTTCTATTTTTTAAAGCTCACTGAGACTTCATATTTTACTTCTCTGGGACGTACGTAATTTATAATTTTAAATTATTTTTTTAATAAATTTGCTTTCTAACTATTTTATTGGCTCTCATTCTCATCGCTCTAAATGCTTTTAGTAATATTTACTCACCTTGTCACTAGAAGAATTAAAAAGTAATTACATGATCCGTGTAGAATTTTAGAAATTAAAATTAATTCAATTTCTATTTATTGCATAACAGCTCAATATTTTTTTTATCTTTGTAATATAAATGCTCAAGTCGTAATGTAAAGCCTTGCTCGATACAAAACAGTCAATTATATATAGTAGGCAGCATCTTTTAAAGACATTAATTTGTGTTCACATAGGTGCCTGAAGGCAACACAATGAGTTCAGTTAGATCTACTTGTTCAGCTTTTTGTAAACACCAAAATTATAAATATGGGACTCATTAAATATTACTATATTTGGAATGTTTCGTGTACCTGGACTGTAGGTCAGTGTCTGTAGGGAAAATTCACTAATACAAAAAGGTTAATAGTCCAGTTAGATCACAATCATATTTTTTTCAAATAATAATTAATTTTGAAAAAAAGTTGCTATCTTTCACCCTCTCATTCTATAGTATTTTTTATTAAAAAAATTAAAAAAAATTGAAAAATGTTTCCATTTTTAACATATAAAGTCCTAGCCAATTAAATTGACATATATTTGTAAGTTTGATTTTTTTCATCAATAATTTTTTTTTACCTGCTTAATTTTTTTTTTGTTGATATAAAATTCACCTTGCAATTGTCAAAAAAAAAAAAATTGTAAATGTGTGCAGACTTTAAATGAGGATATGAAAATATAATATATCATTAATTTTTGGATAGATGACAAGTCAATTTTGGAAATATAATATATCGTTAATTTTAGAAAATATAATATATCATTAATTTTGGAAATATAATATATCGATAATTTTAGGAAATATAATATGTTATTAATTTTTTAAAATTTTGGTCTTGGACTCTTGGCCCATTTTATGTAATTATTTCTGTAATATGACAAAATTAATTTTGAAAAGAAGTTGCTATTTTTCACCCTCTCATGTTTTTTTGTAGTATTTTTTTTATCAAAAATTTATCAAAGAGAATATAGAATTGAAAAAAGTTTCTATTTTTAGATATAAAGTCCTATATAAGTAGAGGGAATGATCAAGTTGTCTTGTATTGTGATACACAAAATAAATTTGTGAAAAAAGATGATTCTCATTACTGTCAAGAAAACTACCATTAGATTTTACAGGGAGCTCTTTAATAATTTTTATTGTTTTAACTTTTAGTCGGAATTTTTTGTCTTCTCCATTTTAAAACTTGTTATTTCTAATTAAATTGGCATGTATTTATAATTTATAATACACATTAAATTTGTGAAGAAAGGTGATTCTCACTAAAAACCATTTGATTTCATGAGTGAGTTATTCAATAATTTTTATTGTTTTAATTTATAGTTCGAATTTTTTTGTCTCCTCCATTTAAAACTTGTTATTTCTAATTAAATTGACATGTATTTGTAAGTTTGATTTTTTTTTTCATCATTTCTAAGCATATCGTTATTACCGACAAGAGTATGTGCAAAGATACCGTTGGATAAAATATTTCTAGCATCGCAAATTGCAATAGACTTTTGTAGAGCGTCTAGTTATATGTACTGGTAAATGTGGGTCAGCTTAGATTTACTGCTCTGTTCTTGTAGGCAATTTGAGCATGTACCAGCTTTATTTTATTTGTATGCATGCTGCTACAAGTACTGCAACTCTTTTGTAATGTTTCACATTTTATATGCCTACGGACTTCTTACCTAAAAAAAAAATACATAAAAGAAAAGAAAAAATATATATATATATATATATATATATACATTCTCATCACTCTTTGGGTCCAACGTTTTGGGGGTTTGGGTCCTCTAGAAGTAACTAAATTTTTAGTTTGGATTTGAATCGTCCGATCAGTATCTGCGCAAATATTAAAGAGGATAGGTTAATTTGGTGAATTTTCAACTTGAATTGAATTGGTCTAGAACAGTCCGGATTCGAACTCTAAATTTAATATAGTTATTTGGAATCCGTTCCTCAGGATTGGGATTTTTCTGAGTGACGTCAAAATTGGTGGTCCCATTACAGCCACTGGTTAACAACTCGTTACATACAATATTGCAGCAAATGAGTAAGGAAATCAGAGTCTTATCTATTTTTCCATTTGAAGAGAATCTTTTGCTTTACAATTATTTTGGAAGTATATGCCTGCGTGTTGTCCCCATTTTCTCTCTAGTTTCTCTCTAGATAATGATAGCACCTTGGAAGCCGCTTTCATCTCTATCATACAAGACAAAAAGAAAAAGAAAAAGAAAAAAGAAGCTCGATACTCCACTTGTACTAGACAAATTCTTCCACCGAGAGTGAGAGACGGATTGAAATTTTTACAGCCAGTTAATACCGGTCAAGATGAGCTCTTCTATTGACTTGACTCGGCTACTAGAAATTACGGAGGTTAATTTAATTAGCTTCTAGAATATGATGTGGAGCTGATGCGTGTTAGATTTTTCTCTTCTATTGACTTGACTCGGCAAACTTTTCAGCATCTACATTCTTATTTCACCGGTTGTATTCTACCAAGAGAGATCTACATTCTTCTATGCACGGAGATCTTTTCAAATATCGTATTATGAACAACTGTAACCAAGCTCGCTTCAGCTATATATGACAATCAAAACAAACCGGTTAATACTGGTCAAGATGGGCTCGCTTCACCTATGACAATCAACAGGGCTAGTCCTGAAGATTTTGAGATCCGAGATGGAAGAAAATTTTGGATCCTTTATATATACTAGTATTGTAAAAAACGGTCTTAACGGCCAATTATATGCCTGTTTAATAGTTAACGGCGGTCAAACCATTATGAATACACTTATCGGAGGTCTATTAGTGAATTTTTCCGATTAATAGGCTGATTATTCTCGATTATTCTCAATTATTCCGTTTATTTCCATTTATTTTTGTTTATTTTAGTGATTATTTATTTTTTACATTGTTTTTTTTTCTGTGACTGTGTGATAATAAGTTTTATAAATCATGTATTACAGTTTTATTTGTACTTGGCTATACATTCAATTTTTGTATATATATTTTTTCTTCTTACTTATTTTGAATTAGTTGATTAATTCCTCTATTATTTATATACCATATATTTTTCTTACTTAATGATGTAATTTTTTTAATTAGTACAGCGTGTTCATATATTAAATTAAGTTGTTATTACAAACTAAATTTAGTGATTTTATGTTAGAATGTTTCATGTCTTTCAAATAAGATATTATTAGTATTTGAAAACGCTTAATTCTCAAATTTATTTTTTCATTAAATAAATGTGTTACTTACACGTAAATTAAGTGCTTGTGTATTGTTAAGCATAGTGTCATGTTATAATAACAGAACTATGTTAAATTAAGTTAAATTGTCCGCATAATTATGATTAATCGTCCACATATCGATTAATCGCTTGACGGTATTCCGTCATTCGACAAGCGCATACCGCTATTTACAATATTGATATATACAATTTTTTTTATTGATATGCCGATAGATCATACATATTTATAGAAAAATTTGAACCCTTTATATATTCAGAGTTTGAGCTATAATATTTTATTTATTTAATATATACAGATTAATTTATTTTTAATATATTCAAAATATTTTTTTTTGGGGCCCCCTTCCAAATAAAATTTTAATGTACCCAAGAAAAGATGAAGTTTCAGTTGGCTATATCCCACTTTCTTAATGCTTTTAAAAGTTTTTTTCGATTTGTTTTGGTATACTTCAAATGACAACATTTCAGAACTAAAAAAAACATAGATTTTGTCAACTTTTGATATCTTGTAAAATATTATTTGTAGTTGTCTGCATTTTACAGCCTATTAAATGCTGACAATAACAGTATTTCCAACTTTATTACAAAACTAATTAGGGTGGAAACAAGTTATACTACGATAAATGCAAAACAGTAGCGCTGAGAACATTCAAATTACTAGTGTCGATAATGCAGAAAGCATACTGTCCGTAGCTAGAAATGAAATGCAGCATTCGCTCATTTATCAATGAACTATATCTTTGGACGAAACTCAATGCCATTAAAGATTAGCCCTGTCTTTGCCCACAGTTCTTTTGTTTCTTCCACTTTTACTCTAACTTCATCATCCTCCTCACCATCATTGTAGAATTCCCCAATCTCTACTTCACTCCATTGGTCATCTCGTACTTGAGGATATCTGATCTGATTATTTGGGTTTTGCCTTGACATACCATTTCTGGCTTCTAGGCAAATCCTGTGATGAGACTCTTTCTCATGAAAGACAATAATTGCTTCCAATGGAAGATCAAGGCCGCTCGAGTCATCTTCTAACTTGAAGATGAAGTAGACACAATATCTCGTTTTCGGGGTGAGATTTTTGCATCTGAAACTTGCACCGATTTGAAACCACCAAACTAATACCAGATGTTGCACTTCTGAGAACCTAATAACAAATGGAGAGAACGGTGAAATTTTGAATTTCATTCTTCGTAGGCATATATATGCCGAGCTAAGTAAAACCTTTACGTTTATTTGTGCTTTGTAATTAAGTAAAGTTTATGTTCTTGAATTAAATTATTGAATTATATATGATTATCACAGCTGATAGTTTGTACATATTAGACCACTTTGTGTAATTAACTTCGGAAATAGTAGAGCGCGTCTATGATGGCTACCACTGGACTTTTCGAGAGATCATTAAAATTTTACACTAACTAATTTGAATATTTGATATGAATCATGCATTAAAATATATAAATCTGAAGTAATATATTGTTGAATAACACACAAACACACACACAGAGACACTAACTTCCACAGTTTAAATAGAAGGAAAAAGAAAACAAAGACAACAAGATAACTTTACTTACCTGGATTCATGGTTTGGCACCTGTTCCCAATATCGCGGATCATGAACCCATACAATCCATACTGCTCTTGTAGCTGACATCATGTAGATCTTGGCACCACTTGATCTATCCATCTTAAGGCACTGAAGTAATGTTATGATGATACATCAAATGAAAACTGAAGTTACTAAATAATATATAGAAGAAATCAAGATAACTAAATAACAATCTCACATCTGAAACAAAAGTTACTTTAAATTAGTGAAAAGGTACCATTTTGCCATCATCAACAATGATACCACAATTGCATAGATGATAGTAGAGGTCCTTCTTGGAAGCCAAGACAGGCTGATCAACAGTCGTGGAAAGGATGTGACCGAGATCAGTGGGCAAAAAGTGCTCCCACACAGCATCTGCATCTGCAGCTGACTTAAAGAAGGTACAAACACTAGAGCACCGGCACGCGTCTCCTGGAGAGGTTAGTGAGATGACACGAGACAGACAATCCTGTGGCAGCCTTGAGATCTCACAGCTGTTTTTTGCTCCCATTGTGCTAAGAACACTTGGACTTGTGTTTTCACCTTATGTGGCTTATTTATTTGCGATTTGAAGCAATGAATATTTATAAATTAAAAACGTATACTGTATCAGGCTAATTTCTTTATAGAAGCACAATTAGAGTGTGTCTAGAAGTACACACACACACACAATGACATACTGGTGATATTAGTTTAAGTTTAGCGCAACTTGATCACTCTGTTGAGGAATCATAAAGGCTAAACAATTATGCCTTATCTAGAGATCAAACAATTACATCTCATCTAGGTGTCAAATACTTATACTTTGGAGAAGAAGAAACAATTATCACCTTAACCTAAGACCATTCTATGTTAAAGAGACTCAAAACATAAACTAAAGTGCGGAATACAATACCTAATTCCATATTGTTTGTCATGAAATCCCAAATTCGATGTAAGAGCGACAACTGTCTCCGTGAGCGCGAGACAAGACTCTAGAACTCTAGCTATTCTTTTCTCACCCTTTTGATTGGATTATAGATTAGGTCTTCCAAAGCAACAAGATCGCCCGTGAGAAATCATCTCCAATTTTCTTATGGATCTCTCATCTCAATTTTTTAATGGTTGAAGAGAAAGAGAAGGCTTTCAAAATTATGTATAGAATAACATCTTTTAGAATTCTGAGATGAGTTAGTTATCTTGTGCCTTGGGGATCCATCTATATATAGGTTTACACATCTTACAGCACGAGTGCGGGTGCACTGAGCCGCACAGGGTGAACGTGTCTTATAACCACCTTAAATTTTAGTTTCGAAAATATCCTGCATCCTGAGTGCGTCCGCACTCAGAGTCAGTGCAGGTCATCCATCCGTACTGGACTAAAAACTGAACTCCAAAAATTGTCTAAGTATTCAGTGCTGGTTAGTCCACCCGCACTGGCCTTGGACTTCATTACAAAACTAAATAGGGTGGAAACAAGTTATATATTATGATAAATGTAAGACAATAGAGCTGAGAACATTAAAATTACAAAGGTCGGTAGTGCAGAAATCATATTGGCCGTAGCTAGCAATGAAATGCAGCATTCACTCATTTATAAAATGACACTATATCTTACGACGAAACTCGATGCCATTAAAAATTAGCCCTCTCTTTGCCCAACTTCATCATCCTCCTCACCATCATTGTAGAATTCCCTGATCTCTACTTCACCCATTTGTCATCTCTTACTTGAGGATATCTGATCTGATTATTTGGGTTTTGCCTAGACATACCATTTCTGGCTTCTAGGCAAATCCTGTGGTGAGACTTTATCATTATTCATCTTCGAAGATTTGATGAAGTCTAGCTAATTAATTGTTGGCTGTATTTTTTTAATATCGTTCCAAATTTAAAACCATTTACATTTTACAGTAATTCTAGTACCATATGGGTGTGTTTGTAGTCTCCCTTTTTGAATACCAGCATATCATGAAACAACTGAAAACACCAAAAATGTAGTTTGTGGCGTTAATTGTCCTGAAACCTCACGTTGGAATTGGTATGGCTATATACACTTATCCATAGTAGGAATTATCGGTCGATACCGATACGTATCGGTATCAGCCAACACCGATCCGATACTGAGCTGATACTCACAAATTTTATGTTTTTTGTCCAATTTCTACTATTTTGGTCTGATTCTGGTCATTATTCGTCTGAAAACTTGAGCCCGTGATTGATTAAATAGAGTATAAACTATGCATATGCTGAAAACTCATCACATTCATTGATTAAATAGAGTATCAAGTATCAACTATGCTGAAATAGAGAAATATGAAACCGTGATTAAAGATGTCAATAATCTTTCATTTGGTTCTACAATTTCTTTTTCTTTTTTTTTTGTTCCGAACAACAATATTCCAATTTTTATTATAATACAAATGACGATGAAGTGATCCAGCCAGCACGACATAGTTTCTGGCAGTGAAAGAGTGTGCTTATAGTTTTAATTCTTGCATTATATTGTATTAGTGGATTATTTGATTGTAATTATTTATCTAAACATAAATTATTGACAAATTAGTTTTTTATCAGTTTTTTCCTATTTTTTAGCGTAAAACAAGCTTTTGGCCAAAAAATCCGATTTTCTGATCCGTATCGGCCGATACCGGCCGATACCTCAATCTCGTATCGGTATTGGCCGGGACCGATCCCGATACCGATAATTCCTACTGTGTGCTCTTATCTAGTAATTAACTGTGCATACTGGCGTTTTTTCTTCTTGAGTAAATATTATTGTTAATGCTTAATGATAGTTTAATTGTTTCAAAATGTTCTGCTAAATAGCTCGAGAAATGTGCGAAAACAGCGATGTTGCTACTGACGAGGAGAGGTGTTGGTTGTGATTTGATTAAGTGCTAGATATATAAGTGCTTTTGAGTAAAATTGCAGGTGAATTGTACCCACTATGATTTGATTTTAGTTTTTCACTAATTCTAGATTTATGAAATTCTGTGTTTTGAATAATGATAAACTTTGATTTTGTAAATGTCATATTTGATAATTTGGATAATATGTTATTTAGTGAGTGTTATTTAGTGATATTTTGATATAATTCATTATGATTAATTGAAATTGTGAGTGTTGAAATTATTGGCCAACAAAATTGTAGCAGGCACATTAAAAGAAACTGCAAAAAAAATAAATAAAAAATAAAAAAACCAGAATCACGGTCGGTCGGCTATTAATTAAATAAACCCACTAATAAAAAAAAAAAAATTGAATCAGTATTGGATATAGATATATGTCCGATCTTGATAAGTATATTCAGGATCGGCTGTAAATATATACCCGACCTTGATAAGTACATTTAGGATCGATTGTAACTATATGTCCGATCTTGATAAACATTTAGGATCATCTGTATGTCTGATCCTGATTGTTTCTACTTTCAGTAATGCCTGGATCAGGAGCGCCCTCAAGTCCGATCCTGATGACTATATTTGACCGTTCCTGATTGTTATTTCTCCACTAGTGTATAAGAACGCTTGCACTTCTTTTTTCACCTTAGGTGGCTTAATTTATTTGCTATTTGAGAAAATAAATATCTATAAATTAAAAATGTATAGCGTATACAAGGCTAATTTCATCATAACAGAAAACTAAATATTGTCCACCAGATGTTATACACACACACATACTGACATACAGTTAATATTAGTTAAAATTTAGACCAACTAATTAATTATTGGTAGTTATTAATTATTAAATGTCTAATCAATATTTTAGCCGATTAACATCCGTTGACATAATATATTTGTCATCCAAGTCTGGGAAATATTTTTGTACATAGTATCCATGGTGTTCGAGCTAGCCACCATATTTAACAAAATATAGTTGAAAGTCAAATGTTTTTTTAGAACGAGATTTAATTCCATGCGTTATAATTTAACATCGCAAAACTGAGAGGGGAGGGATGTTACTAACTATTGTCAGTTAGTCCATAATTCCCCGGGAATCACAGGGCAGGTAACTACATGTCTTTTGACACGCAAACAAAACAGCGCAGAATACTGTGCAACAATATTTACCTATAATTCCATAGACACAATTAATCCCATCACTATTTGATTTAGTCATTTTGTTGACTCTTGTCCAAAGTGTTTAGTTTATATACACATCCATGATTCTGAAACTCGGTATCAGAATCATATTTTTGATCGTGGAATCGGAATCAAAGGAATCAGCCGGAATCGAAAGAATCGGATCGATAACTCGGATTTTCTTGACAGAAACTTGTTTTGTAGCCAAAAAGTAAAAAAAAATTAATAAATTTTTAAAATAAAAAAACTATGTTAATTAAGACAATATTGTACTCAAATAATCCACTATTTGTATAATGTATTACAAACATTATCAATAGAACACACTTTTATTGTTAGAAGCTATGCCGAGCTGACTGGATCATCTCATCGTCCTCTGTATTAAAATATTTTAACTGGTACAATTAAAAAATATTTTATTTCTATGTTTCCAAATGCACCAGCATACTGGTAGACATCACCAAGAAAGCATCTCTTTATACATTTAGCAGGTCATTAACATATTGGAATATATCACTAACCGAGGACCAATCTGAAAATAAAATTTTATTTTTTCCATTGAATACTATAATAAAATTCAATTTGTCGTATTAAGCATCATAAAAAAAGGAGAGCCAAGTATATTATGTTAAGTAGTATTGAGTTAAATAAGTGTTTTTGCATTTAGGACCCAACCAAAACTTCATGCATGCGATTTAATTTATTCTTCACATTTTACTTCAATTATGCAATTATAGTTATTCTAATATGACATGCATATATAGGAATGCCTTACAAAGGTTACATGCTAATTTAGTCATAACAAGTAAACAAAAGCATGCTCAAATTATGGTAGAATACAAAATTTAGCGGTAAAAGACTCCGAGTACCTACCTAAAAATAAAAGAAATAGAGGAGGGGCCAGCTGTAAATTTCACTTTTATCCCCTTCTCCATTTCTCCTCCGCCGAAATTTTCTCCTCTTCAGCGATCTCCTCACGACTCAGGAAAATAGCGCTCCTCAGCGAATTTTCCTCCGCCGATTGAAATAGGCACTCACGATCTCAGGCTCTCAGCGATCTCCATGCTTCTCCTCAGCGATATCATGCTTCTCCTCAGCCGACCCCCAATTGAAATTTCTCCGCAGCAGCACCGCACAGTCGCAGGTTAGTTAGAATCGGAAAAATTTTCATTGAATCGGCTCAACTCGGCTTGACTCGGCCAGAAAATCGGAAAAATCGGCCGAGTCAAGCACTGTTCATCCGAGTTTTGCTGAGAAACTCGCACGGGCGAGAATCGGGTAAATCTCGGCCCGGTCCCGTCCGACTCTAAGTTTACTCAGCCGAGTTGACTTGGAATCGGCCGATTTTCAGAACCATGTACACGTCTAACATTTGAACCAGTGGAACACTCTGATAACTCAATCCACCCTTTCCCCTCCACCGAAAAGAATACGTGCTTGAACTCCTAGTTTCCAATGCCAGGAGTTGAGTTGTTCGTTGGCGGATGGTTTGCATCGCCGGTCATCAAAAGTGTGGTTCAGAAAGCACATAACTATCTCGGTGCTAATTATGAGTTGCAGAAAGACACTCAAGGGTTGGTTGATAACTTGTCCCGTACACTTTTACTCTGTCAAGCAACAGTCAATGAGGTTGAAAAAAGAACGATTATCAACAACCCAGCACTTGCAGACTTGCTGAGGAATTTCAAATTGGCTGTCTATGATGCTGAAGATGTGTTGGACAACATGGAAGCCAAATCCATCAAGCAGAAAGTTCAGGTAAAGAACAAGGTTAGCCAATTTGCTTCCGCTTCTCTTTCTGGTATCAAGAGAATGTTTTTGCCTGATGATAACCACAAAAGTTTAAAGAAAGTCGTTGATCAGTTGAACCAACATTCTTCTGATATCACAAAAATTCTTAACTTGGTAAATCTGAACGAAAATTCTACTGATCACCAAGAGGTTACTTATCAAAGAGAGACCATTTCGCAACCATTAGATCCGGTGGGTTTATGTGGCAGACAAGATGAATTAAATCTGATTTTAGAAATTATACTAGGTTCAGATTCAGAATCTAGTAAAAAGCGAGGGCAAAATTATAACACCTGTGATGGCCTGTGCGTTATTCCAATTGTTGGGATGGGTGGGGTAGGCAAGACAGCACTTGCTCAAGCTGTCTATAATGAGCCTGCGGTGCAAAATTATTTTACATCACAAGCATGGATCTCTGTTTCTTGCAATCTTGATATTGTACTGTTGATGCGTAAGATTTATGAATCTTTGTGGGGATATCTACGTCTAGATGTTATTACATTAGAGAACATTTCCAAAAAACTCTCTGGGATAATTAAAAAAATGAAATATTTAGTTGTTCTCGATGATATGTTTGACAAAATTGAATATCACTGGGATGTCATTTATACAACACTATCTCATGGTGCCCCAGGTAGTGTAGTTCTCATAACAACCCAGAATAAGGTATTTGCAAATAGGGTAGCAACCTTTATTCACATAGCTTTGAATCCACTAGAGCCTGGCACATTTTGGAAACTATTTAAATGTTTTGCATTCAGGAATGTAGTGATACCCAATGAAAAAAGAAATATCCTAAAACAGATTGGAAATCAAATAGCAGAAAAATTACGAGGTTTGCCCTTGGCAGCTAAAATAATTGGAAATATATTGAGAGATGATGTAGATGAAGAAAGATGGAGAATAATTTCCAAAAGCGAATGGTGGAAATTACCTGGGGGCTCAAGCCATATCCTTCCCTCCATAGGACTTGGTTATGAGCACCTAGATCCGTGTTTGCGCCAGTGTTTTGCCTACTGTTCTGTATTTCCGAGAAACTCATTGTTAGAGAAGGATAGATTGGTCCAGATGTGGATAGCCCAAGACTTCGTTCCCCATGACATCAATGGTATGAGACTTGAGGATGTGGGGAGGCAGTGGTTTGATAAGTTAGTTGAGAAATCATTTTTTCAGCCCACGGGGGACAATAGAGGCTATGTCATGCCTAACTTGATGCATGATTTGGCAATTATTGTTTCCTCTTATGAATGTTTCTACCTAAGTGACGAATCAGTAAAAATTCCTCAAGGTGTCCGTCACGTAGCAATAGATACAAAAAATCTGGAGATGGTAAAGGAAATCCAAAAATGTCAACACTTGCGCTCTTTCTTTTACTTTGGGATGTGCCATATTGATGGAATGTATAGTGCTATTAACGAATCTCTGAGTGGCTTAGATAGGATTAGAGTTCTCGATTTATCTTATTTGCACATGGAAACAAAAGAACCACCACCGGCCATTCATAATTTGACCCACCTTCGTTTTCTAGATCTATCTTCCACTGGAATTGAAGCATTAACACAATCTTCTTTTAATCATTATCACCTTCAAGCTTTGCATATTCACAAATGTCAATTCCTTGAATTACCGAGGGAAATTAATAAATTGATTAATTTACGGCATCTGAATGTTGATGGTGACAAGATAGCCCAGATTTCTGGGATAGGTCAACTAACCAGCCTCCAAGAACTTGATGAATATGTTGTTGGTGAAAAAGAGGGGCACAGAATAACAGAGTTACAAAATATGAGAGAAATCACAGGGCATCTGAAAATTGTTAATTGTGAGAATGTCAAAAGCAAAGATGAGGCTATGGAAGCGAAATTAGTTGACAAGAAGCATGTTGATTCTATGGAGATAAAATGGAGCTCTACAAACAGAAAATCCAATATGGACTTGGAGATATTCTACGGTCTGAAACCACCCAAAGAAATCAGACATCTCCAAATTTCCAACTACATGGGTTCACTGTTTCCAGATTGGCTAAAGCAAGTGAGCCATTATGTGACTTTACAAAGTATAACTCTTTTTAATTGCACTAGTATAGAAGTCCTACCACCTTTTGGGCAACTTCCTTCTTTGAAATATATTAACTTTGACTTATTAAATTCTATAAAAAAATTTGATCACGATTTCTATGGAAACAAGCAAACAGTTTTTCCATCTTTAGTGCACTTCCATATAGACCAAACTTCTTTAGAAGAATGGACTGCAGCACAAGCTGAAGCATTTTTTCCCCATCTCTCCAGTCTACATATAAAAAATACCAAAGCACTGAAAGACGCACCTCTTTACCGTTTCGGTGCATCACTCAAGACCTTGAATTTGTTTGAATGCAACGATATTAATTCATTAGAAAGTTCTCTCCACCATCTCACCTGTCTTACAACCTTGCATATTTGGGTATATAGAGTGAGCATCTCTCTTAATCTCTACAATCTTAGGTTCCTCGAGGATCTGATGCTTAATGATTGCTCAGAATTGAGTATTCTGGGAGAGCTACAAACACTAACCAACCTTAAACGCCTGGTAATTGTGAATTGTCCAAAACTCTATAGCAGTAGCATGTATTCTACCATAAGTCGACAAAAAGGGAAGGGTTTACAAGTACAGTGGCTAGAAAATTTGCAGTCACTTGCTTACCTCGAAATGGACCAAAGCCTTTTGCATTATGATTACCCACAAATTTTGGGAAGGCTTCCTTCCCTCTGGGTTTTAAATTGCAAAGTGTCTCAATTTATCCAATTTACAAGGGACGAGACATTGTGGTTTGAAGAACTAACCAAATTGCGAGAGCTCTATTTTGCCAACTGTGAATTTGAGCACCTTCCATCTAGTTTAGCTACACTATCGTCACTAATGATACTGGTGTTGGAATTTTGTAATAATCTCAAATCTCTTCCCCCAAATGGCATGCCTCCATTTCTCCGGGAACTAACTTTGAAAAGTTGCCCTCAAGAGTTGGTCCAAAGGTGCAAACCAGACGAGGGTGAAGACTGGCCTCTTATATCTCATGTTCCACTCATCCGAATTGATGGAAGGTTTATTCATAGGCCACAAAGTTCAGAAAGAACTTCTGGTAAGATTTCAAATTTCCTACAATTAATTTATTTTCAAATTATCCCAAAATAATTTGTTCACTTTTTCCTGCAATTATTAATTTCCAGGGTAACAACCGTGCTGCGCAATATACAAATTATTTAGCTGATAATTGGAGCTTTCAAGGTATATTTCAAATTCATTGCATTTATAGAATGTTCTTTCTTCTATTCAAAAACCAAATGAAAAATTAAATCAAATATTACTTTTAAGTTTTAAAAATATATCATTATAATTGTTTGCACCTCCGCCAAATTATCATTATATTTTTTCAATGTAGGAACTTTAGGTGGTAGAAGTACATACTTGTATGAAAGATTTCTGGTTGGGCAAATTGACAGAGGTACTATAACAGCCCAGCGCAATGCAAAAGAAAATGAAATTTATCTCACCAAAACTGTCCCGAGTGAAGAGAGAGAGAGAGAGCAAGAGGGAGAAGAATGGTGAAATGAAAGTGGAGAATGTGCTGCACGTTTCTATTCACCAGCTATGACCAAATTAACCCAACCCGTAACTCTGCAAAAACGTACCTAACTGAGACCTGACCCATTTTTCATGCTCGAGCATGGCCAGCTCTTGTCTGTAGGTAAGAGGCACCCTTACTGGTTTGTTTACTAATATAATATGCAATACTTTAATGGGATATATTTAGATTAGAGAAAACTATGCATCAAAAGGAAAATCAATGGACATGAAAAGTTAATTGTATACTGGATGTTTATTTGTTCTTTTGAGAATTGAAAGTCTAGCCCTCCTTTTCATTAACCATAATAGGTTACAGTGGATGGGTTTCTGAGAGGAAACCCTGGTTGCATGTTTATTTGTTGAAAGTATGTTTCTTATTGTTCAATTTTTGAGGCAATTAATTATCAACTAAATGTAAATTAGGATTCAGACAGGTGAATTAGGTATGTAGGTTCTGATCTTAATTGGATGAATGTGTGGTTTTATCCTATTTATATATGTAGGTTCTGATCCAATCTGCAAGGGAGATGCAAAGAAGACACTGTGGAAGTTGCAGCCAAGTTTGGGGCATGAAATGCCCTACCTCCTGGTTGCTCTGGTTTGCTTACTAACTATGAACTGGTTGTCAAACTTGACTGGGTCAAGTGGTGATCTATTACTCAGACTGGAGGAAACATGGCCATGTCGATACAAAGGTAACTCTTGGCAGGTCATTTTGTTTTGGTTTTGCCTGTTATAAGGTTAGAAGATATTTTTATTATTAATGGGCTACTAAATTTTTGCAGAATCTTCAACTCTCAATCCTCACATATCCCCATTGACGCCCACAATGCTGCCTTAGAAGCAAACCTTGTAAACTCTTCTATATTGTAACATCCATTAGCATATTTGGAGATAATTTCCTGAATTTCCTTTTACCTATTTTCTTTGTTCCATGTTCTTTCAATAAAACTGTTTAAGTTTTAAATTAATTTAATGGTGGACCGAAGTCACTAGAGGGGTAACTATATAATTTAGGGCACTGGTAGAAGGTACAGTTGTTCAGATAATAGTGGTACCAATCATTGTTGAATTGTGATCTGCCAGAGCTAAGTGACAAAGAATAACGGTATACACGGCTACTTCAATCTTCCTAATTAAATCAAGGCAAGGCAGATGTAAACGTGGATAGCTGTGACGAACAAAGCTAGCTCTTTGTCATGAAGTGAGATTTCAATTATTTAAAGTTGTGCTCTCTATAACCATTTGATTGTTTAGTATTTCATATTATCTTCGACTCTCATTAAAACCACAGGCTTGTCAGGCAAAAGGGTCCAAAGAAAAATGATATAAGAGAAGATGGATCATTAAAAGCTGGGTAACCATTTTGTTTATTGTTATAGCTGTATTTTGTTTATTTAAGTTATAGCTGTTGTTGTTACTGCAATGACCGTACTACAATTGAATAGTTTGAGTAACTTGCCTTCCTCCGTGAAGAAACCAAAAAAAAAATATTACTGTTTTTTTCTCTCAAATTAATGACGAAAACTTGGTTGTTTTCTCTTTCACAGTTATTTCTAGATTACCGTTTACTTTTTTGACAGATTATATATATCTTTCCACTTGCCCATTTTTTTGAATCAGTAGGTGATTTTCCTTTTCCAAATTAAAGTTTCTTTGGTCATTTTGCATTGATTAAATTTCATTTTTTGGTTGTAGTGGTTTTGTTATTTTAAAGTAAAACGAAGACGTGAAAGCTGATTTGCCAAAACCAATTTCACAGATCAAAAGGCAGTGCAAACCACAGATTTGGCGATACTCAAATTGGCACTGTGAAAAGATGCTCCATCCCTCCTTTGTCTTTCTCCTCATCGTTGTGGCCCCTGCATCAAGGATTATGGCTGCTCCAAAAGCTCCGATGAAGTAGCTGATTTTTTTTTCTCCTCCTAGGTAATAAGTTTTTTTTTTTTTCCTCATATTCATCTCTTTCTCTCTATGAATGAAATCCTCAATATGGTTATGATGGCACAATTTGTAAATTATGTCACACCCCGACAACGGAGCTGACAACCCGCCGCGCTGTCAGCACAAGGCAATTCAATTATCATACACAATAAAATATATACATAAATTACCAATGACATAGACAAGAGCCACATTGCATGAATAAATTTAAATTTAATAAACCAATTGAAAACAAACCTACTACAGTATGAAATATGCAAACGAAATACCATAGCAGATTTATTTGAAGCAAATAATTTACTCTGTGGCAACTCCCGCATATCTTCAAGTTCTACAACTTGTTTCCGAATATCACGCTTTGTATCTGGAACCCACAAAGTGAAACAGTACGAGATTGAAAATCTCCCAGTGCAGTATTCAGTTCCAATCGAGTTATCCTTAGATCTGATTAATTGAAACTAAAACAACACCAAGCACAAAAAAAAAAATATATAGACTACAAGAGTAATATAAGAATCAAAGAACCTAAGTTACCATCTATAATCAATCAAGAAACAAAAATATAAGTTCACTTTAAGAAATGCACAAATACTGCAAATGAAATCAGCAAGCTAGAGAAACAATTGATAGTTGTAACAATCAAGCATAACAAAACATTATATTATGCAATGCTCATGTACAATAGCCTTAAAAGTTCAATCCAATTTAGTTGTGCAACCATATTATATAATCATGCTTTATTTAAGACTATTCATGATATAATAAATTATCATTATATTAGGTAACCATTTTGGTATTAACAATATTCGGTCATGCGCTACAAGTACAGCGCCTACATGACCCTGGTCATGCGCTACAAGTTCAGCGCCTACATGACCGTCAAGATTTAGGTGTGAGGTTCAACCATTTTGGTATTAACAATACTAGATCCATGCGCTACAAGTACAGCATCTACATGACCTCGGTCATGCGCTACAAGTTCAGCGCCTACATGGCCGTCAAAGGTTCATATAAGACTACGATCATGCGCTACCACGAATATGGCGCCTACACAATTTTTGTTATGGTCATAACCTGAAATTGTGCGCTTACCCCGAATAGGGCGCCTACATGACTAAAGTTATGCGCTACAAGTTTAGTGCCTACATAACCGAGTCATGCGCTACCACGAATATGGCGCCTATGCAATTTATGTTATACGCTACAAGTTCAGCGCCTACATAACAAAAATTACACGCTTATCCCGAATATGGCGCCTATGCAATTTCTGTTATGCGCTACAAGTTCAGCGCCTACATAACATAAATTACACGCTTACCCCGAATACGGTGCCTACATGATCGTCCGGTTTCAGACATATAGTTCTTTCACATTTCTTTTAAAACAAGTAAAAATTCATATCATGCTATGTATCATGCATACAAGTATATCATGCAAAAGTTTTAGTTCAACTCATGTTTTATATCATTTATACATATGCAATGCAACTCAAACACTTCATGCAAATCATGTCATATTCAAAACCAAATTCTAAATTTGAACATCATACTTTATTTTCAGATTTTTGCTATAAAAATATATGATCATGCATCTTGATACTTTAGTCTTAAAATATAACACTAGCATATGCTACAGTCTTATTTTGCCACTAAACACTTCAAGTTTGTTACAATTCAATTCTAGAATATATGTTCATGCTCATTTTGACAACTCATGCATTCATGCTATGCAACCCAAAAGAACATTCAAGAACTTAACTATAACTAATTACCAATCAAGCAACAAAGCAAGCTACCATGTAAGCATCCACAATACAACCAATTAGCAACTAAACAAACAAGCAAGCAACAACAACAAGCAAAGAAATTGACGAGCAAACAACAACAATAAAATAAGTTAGATGAATCTGAGAATAACTCGAAACCCGCACCTTATCAATGATGTGGTGTGATTAGTGTGTCGCTGCGATACACATGATGTCGACGTGATGTTCAATCTTGCTTGCTCACGGTGTTCTGGAAACATCGGCTTCTCTCGACACCAGTGCTTACCTCGAGTAAAGCACACACCAACGAAGGAGCTCGTCTTTCTATTTCTCCTTGCACCATTGCTTACCACGCTCATTAATTTCCCATTTACATTGCAAGGTATAGATAGTAATTAAGAAAAGGTGGAAAAAAAGAAGTTGCCGTGGAAGCTAATTCCAAGGAAAGAATAGCAAGAATGAAATTTTTTTCAATGAGCGGATTCACCGAGAAAATAAAATGGAGAAATTAGCTAAGCGGCAAGAACAACCGTGAGATTGTAGAGTTAGGTGATGAGTTATCAAAGTGACGAACAGGTGTCACCCTGTAAAACTTTCAAATATATTAATTTGGATATTATATTTATTTATTTAATCTTTCTTTCTTATTTACTATTGTTATTTTCAAATGAGAGAAACTTGTTTGACCAACCAATATAATAATTCAAAGAAGCTCAAGTAAAAATAATGTAACAAAGAATTGTTGAACGGATAAGGGTGTATTGTTTTAGGTTAATTTGAACTTAACCCCTCTTATCACTTTAAAAATGTAAAACTTGGCTTTTAATATTCAAATAATTAACTACAATCATTTTAATATGTTTTAAATAAAAATCAAGAAAAATAAATTAAGGAAAGACATTTGTAATCACTTATGTGAATTTATAGTTAACTAATATATTTCTTTAATTAATTGTTCAAACTAATTCACACAAATCAAAGATAAATATCAATATGCTATGATGATTATGTGTTTACTTCATTTCAATAAATAAAAAATAAAAAATTACTATTTTAGAATTAGAATGTTACAAATTAGAAGAAGTATAAAGGGGCTTTGCAGTAATTGTAGGCTCAATTATTTCTGTTGGATGAACTTTCCAATGAACAAATTTGATTTCTAAATCATCTCTCTTGTTATTTCCGTTGAATTGAAACGAATTTCTGTTAGAATTTATTCTGGTCATCAGAGTTTAATTATCTAATTTCTCTTTATGCTTCTTGGCATTAATATATGAACATGAAAAGCTAACTTTTTTTTTTTTTTTTTTTTTCATTTTTCGTGCTTGATCCTAGGAAAATGTGGTAGACTTGAAGATGATGACAAGTTACCATTAATTTGAAACTTGGTAATGTTCAGATCTGAGGGTAGTTACCATAGGAATGTGGATTGCAGCAAGACAAGCGCTTTTTTTATAGTTAAAAATAGGGGTACTATTACAAGACTTTAGCAATAGCTAAGGTAATTAAAAGTGAAAAGACAATGCGCTCGAAATAGTCTGAGCCAAAGACACTAAAAAGAGAAACAGTAAGATGGGTGAGGTAGCAGGGAGAAAGAAAAAAAAAAAGAATTAAAAACACATCTAGCAGCAAGACAAGCATGGTTTATACATTTAATGTATTTTTTTTACAGTGTACTAATTTTGAGCTCTTGGGTTAGCTATTGCACCCAAAATTTGATTTGAGGGGTGTATTCACAGTATAAATATATGGACCTACACTTTAGATCATAGTTTGATATTTGTTAAACAATTCATTTCACAGTTTAAGTTTTATAAATCATCTTGTTTATAGTTTAACAATCATCCTCCAGTACTACTTGTTTCTTATATGTATTACAAATATTTTTTGTTGTATTTTCAGAACCAGCTTAATGTAGCCTATTTCTTTTGACTTGGTTAATTTCATAGGGCGTCTCCCAGTCTCCAAAGAATTAAATAAATAAAATGGGAAAAGTTTGGCTCATATAATTGAAACTTCTAGCAAACCCATTATAGATAGGAATGTTATTTTTTTAAAAATGGTATATCAAGAAATTAAAATAAGCCTAAAAAAATAATTTGAGAAATTCTTCCGTTCATAATAATTTCACTGTAAAACTCAACGAACAAAATTTATCTCGTAAATATCAGATATCGGTCTTTATAAAAATTTGTTAGATATAAGTGCCAGAATTGTAAATTGCATTGAGAAATTCACTTGCGTATAGCATTTAATTATGCGTATTTTATTATTATCAACTTAGGAAGTACAAAATCAGCACAATATATGAATAACAACGAGTAGAACTAGGGTGTTCTTAAGTTGATCAATTAAACTCCTTTGTGAACTCAACTCCAAAATTTATTAGATTGTTTCATATGATGAATCTGAACTGTTGAAATCCATCAACTTTACGAATAATGTGTCTACTTGAGAAAATTTTAAACTTTTTAATTAATTTAGTATAAAGTCAAGCGGTCAAAATTAGAAGGTTTATAAATTAATTATCCATTCATTTTTTAAACATATTTTGACCACTTGACTCTATACAAAATTAATTCAAAATTTTAAAATTTTTGCTTGTAAATGCATCACTAATATGGTAGATGGGTTTCAACTGTTTAGATTTAACATTTGAAACCAATCCAATAAGTTTTAGAGTTGAATTCATAAAGAAACTTGGTGAATTTTGTAACACCCTAGTTATACTCTATAACAACCTGTAATTATGAGTGTAACCTTTAATCACCACTTCACAAAGATAAGTCTGATATTTTAATTACCAGTGCTTTATTCTCAAGAACGGATGAAACCACAAATGACGTCTATATATTACTAATTGAAGGCTTTTGAAATTAGTAAGACCGAAATAGCTCATCTTCACAGAAATTTATCATCCCATTATCTCTCTCTTAGTCTACAACCAATTTTTCTCCCTTTCTCAGATGTCATCCCACTATCTCATGGGGCTTATTGTTAAATTTTTATCCAAGGCCCATTATTAATTGAATGTCAAGCAGAGACAAGAATTCAAATCTCCAGTCTTCATCCCAGCCCACCAAAAATTTCTATAAAATATATCTTCTCCTCCTTATTAAGAAGCTTAATGTCTAGATCCTGCAAGGGTTCTGATTTATTGATCTAAATTCAGATTGAATCTGAGCCATCTAAACAAATAAACTGTCTTTTTTTGATTAAATACACCATTTTTCTGTGTAGAAGTCTAAATTTAGTGAAATTTATACCCGCTACACGTATCGCCACACATATTTGCATATGTCCGCAATTCTCCAGCCAGTCCATCCCCTCCCCTCCCCTCCCCTCCCTTCCCCTCCCCTCCCCGACCCGACCCGACCCTTTCTTCCCAAAAAAAAAAGGGGTTTAGAGAGAGAGAGAGAGAGAAGGGTAAGAAGGATCGTCGTCGATGGGATGGAGTTGCGAGACGAAGTGGACACTGGCGAAGGGATCGTCGATTCGCTAACAGTCACCTCTTCCAAGTGAATTTTTTTGGTTGCCCCGTCTCCCTCCCCAATCGAACCACGGCCACAATGCCGACCAGCATGGCACGCCTAGGGTTAGGGTTTGCTTTCTATATCTCTCTCGATTTGCTCCTTTCGATTCTCTCTCTTTTTTCAATACGAAATCGCTCCATCTCTCTCTTTTGGTTCCACTGTCTTTTGTACAGAGATGGCCAATTTTAGGGTTTAGGTTTTTATGCATTTGTTTGATGGTTTAGTATTTATGGTTTAGTAGAACTTACTGTTCTATAGTTTAACCTCGGACAATTTTAATACATGAACTGTTTCATGGAAGCACAATTGATATAGCATAATTGATTGTAAGGAGTAATATCATTTAGTTCAATTATTCAATTATTCTGGATCCATGACAGCAGTTGGACAGTAAATCAAGGGCCTCGAAACACTGAAATTTGGGTTTAATGCAGTTAAGTAAAGGCTTAGAATACTAAGTTTATTTCTTTTGGTTATCTGCTCAAAATCATGATCCCCAATTTATTTATTTCCATTATTTCAATTTGTGCAAAATCACGATCCCCAATTTATTCCTTTTGATAGAACAGTACCTTCTAATTGGTGATTTGCCTAATTATATCAATTTGTCAGATAGAAACAATGCATAAAACTGAACTGGTAACTCGACGAGTTGAGTCAACTTAATTAAATAAATGGATATTGAATTTAATTAGGCTAATTTAATAAATTTACAGGTACAGAGCTTGCAAACCTCTTCGTCTATCATACCCAAACTGTTCTGCTACATTTCACTTCCCAACTGTATCAAGCATACTCACTACCAGTAGTAGCGGTGGTGTTGGTACAGAGAATGATACCAATCACAACTTTTGGCACAGAATGAGGTGCCCCAGATGTCCAGCTGATGCAGAAGGGTGTTTCATTTCTGCTCCTATGCTTGCTAATCAGGTTGAAATTTTTTTTTTTTTATTTAATAGGCAAATATTCACATCTCTTTTTTAAAACGTTACGTGATGCACGCCTTTGTAACATAAGATAGCATTTTGTTGTCCCTATAAAGGATCATTGACTGTACCTTCCTCATTTCATTTGTCTTGATTTCTTGATCCGGGGGGGGGGGGGGGGGGGGGGAGGTGGGGGAGTTTGAGGCGGAGTGGTTGGTTAGTCTAAGTGCCTTCTAAAAAATGGAGCCAACAGGTAGTACATTTATGTTATGTACTGGTAAATTATAAGATACATCTTTGGTGTATTTATGCATGAGATCCTGAGATTTGTTTTTGGTGTTAGAATATTCCCCTCAGAAATTAAGTTCAGCAAACAATACTACTAAAGGTTCAGTTAAGCATTGATTAAAAAAAAATTATTCCACAATCCCTGATAACAGACTTTTATTTTATTACATAATCTTTCATCAAATTTCACATTTCTGAAACTAAAATTTTCCAAAGGAATCAAGAAAAACAGCTTAGCTGGTGCTGATGAGGTCATGTATGAACTTCATTCCGAAACTGGTGAGGCCAAGAGCAAATTTAAGGCCTCCAAAAAGCTAATCAACTCTTTTTCCATATCACTTAGTAAGCAAAGTTGTATTAAAGGGGTCTATATCCAGCCAAATTGTACGTTGAGTTGCCTAATTATATCTCTCCCTCTATTTATAATCAGGCAAACAAAAGAAGTTGGCACATGTAGAGGCTATCTTTTTTGAATCCAAAGGTGTCAGCAAACCCGAAGGTGCCCAACCGCAACCGTGTATTCATGATTTTCGCAATGGTGCTTGTCGAAATCTTGTTTGCACTGGTAAATTAAATACCATTTCTAATACTTTACGCTGCTATACTTATCTTTTAAGAAATAATTTGCTCAGTACCAACCATTTAAAATGATTTCTTTTTTCAGAATGCCAATCCACTGATCGTTTATTCCTGACATTATTTGAGCATACTCTTTACAATAATATGCCATTTCCTTTAAACTAATTTTATTGTTGGATAAATAAATGTGAGCATGTCTTATTAATAATATAATTAGAAAAGTTGCAATTATGAAAATGCCAAGTTTGCCATAAAAAATTTCTTATTTTTTGTATGCGGATCTGTTCACAAGAGGTATAGATATTCAGGCTGTCAATGTCATCATCAATTTTGACTTCCCCAAAAATACCGACACGTATCTTCATTCTTCATAGAATATACTTTTCACATTCTTGTTTATTTTTCTATCTTTATTTTCCTTACCAGTATACACATACACATAATTAATTGAAATTATATTTGTAGGTTGGTCGGTCGGGAAGATACGGACACCTAGGTTTAGCTGTGAATTTGATCACCTATGCGGACCGCTTCAACTTGTAATACACACTTATCAGGTATGTTTATTACTCAGACATTTTCATTGATTTACAATGTTATAATTCAATGGAAAATTTAAAAGAAATTAAGGGCAAAATAAAACTTTGCAGGTCACAAATCACAGTTGTGAAGCATAGAGGTGGAAAATTTAAAAGAAATTAAGGGAAAAATAAAACTTTGCAGGTCACAAAATTAAGGGAAAAATAAAACTTTGCAGGTCACAAATCACAGTTGTGAAGCATAGAGGACTCCAGCTAGAATGTCTTTTAAGTTTTAACATTTGATTTCAATTCATTAGTCTAAATTTTAATCTTGAATAAAGGCTTTGGAAGAAGATGATATCGATAGTGTACCGCACTGCTCTGGTCGTACCATTTAGAGGTTGTACCAGCCTTGCACTGGTTGTTTATGTTAATCTAGGATGTGAGTTATAATTACAGCTTAAATTTCAATTAATGCAGGAGAGAGTTTTAGATTGTTATGAGATGATTCAAAACAAAATACGGATGCGTCTCAATGCAACTAAGATGAGTGGTACGTCTGTTTCATTCGTACCAGAGTGCCCAATTACTGTACTAGAGGTGTCATGTCTGAGCCATACCACCGAAAAAGTGCAAAATGTGCAAAATCCAACATTGAGCCCAATTCAACAATTGATTTATTTGAGAAAAAGTGCAAAATGTTTTGGACAAATATCTTATTGTGCTGTCAAAAATGCAAAATGTTTGATCAAAACTGGTACGGAGTGCATGCCACTGGTATGGGTAGATGCAGTCTGAAACTGGGGCACAATTGCCGTTAAAAAAGGAGTGAAGATGGCGAAGCATTGGTAGGATGTGCCACTTCATCAATTGCCAAGGAACTTGTAGAACAATTTCTATTTTCTTAGGGACCTCAATGCATTTTTTTCACTTGTTCTCTGTACTTCGTTTTTCATTTACTCATTTAGTTGGTCAAATATTTTGAGCTATTTTTGTTTTTATTTCACTATTACATCACTTGTGTATTGGACCATATCATGAATGAAATACGGCTAGATACATATTTTTCTTCAAAAAAAAAAAAATGCCAAATGATTTGAAACAAATATCTAATTGTGTTAATATTTTTTTTTCCTTATCCTGCCGAACATGCCTATATATATAGATTCTTAGTTTCCTACTTTACTATATTGAATTAGAAAAAATAGAACGAGTTTTTTTTTCGAGTCCTTTTATAATATTGTCCTCGTTGCAACGCACGGGTACGATACTAGTATATATATATATGAGTAGAACTAGGGAGCTTTTAAGTTCACCAAGGCCCTTGGTGAACTAAAGTCTAAAACCTGTCAAATCGGCTTTCAAATAATGAATCTGAACCGTTAAAATCCGCCTACCTTACGAGTGATGCATTTACATGTGAAAATTTTAAACATTTGAATTAATTTCGTATGAAGTCAATCGGTCAAATTAGAAGGTTAATAAATAAAATTTAATGCATTCATTTTTTAAACGTTTTTTTGACCGATTGACTTTATACGGAATTAATTCAAATGTTTAAAATTTTCACACATATATAGACACATTACTCATAAGGTAGGCGGGTTTCAAAGGTTCGAATTTGTCATTTAAAGTCGATTTGACTGGTTTTAGACTTGAGTTCACCAAGGGACTTGGTGAACTTAAGAACACCCTAGTTCTACTCATATATATATATATATATATATATATGAGGAGGGTTCAAATGCCTTCATTTTTTGTGCCTCAACCATGCCTTCATTTTTTAAAACTTTAATAACTCAAAATTTAAAACTTAAAAGTCAAAATAAAACCGTTAGATGTGATCTATGTTATTTTCTCTATGTGCTTATAAAAAAAATATCACATTTCAATTTTGTTATTATGTGAATCAATAAGTTCAAAAATCAACATCTAGAAATCATCCACATTAGTGTGTTTCTTACAAGCTCTTGATAATAATCAAAATAAAACTGAAATGCCATAATTTTTTACACGTGCATAAATAAAATGATATAGATCGTATCCAATGTTTTATTTTAACTTTCAACTTTTAAATTTTGAATAATTAAAGTTTTTAAAAATGGAGGCATGGTGGAGGCAAAAAAAATAGAGGCATTTGAAACCCCTATATATATATATATATATTCTCATCACTCTTTGTGCCCAATGTTGGTGGTTTGGATCCTCTAGAAATAACTCAAATTTTGAGTTTGGATTCCAATGTCTGATCACTCTGATCAGTATTTACGCAAATATTAAAGAGGCTAGGTTTTGGTGAATTTTCAACTCAAATTGAATTGGTCTGAATTCAGATTGGACGATCCGGATTTGAACTCTAAATTTAATTAAGTTATGTGGAATCCGCTCCCCCATGATCAAGATTTTTATGGGTCACGTCAGAGTTTGCCAAGGTTGAGTAATTTGGGTACTATTTCGGATTCTAATGTATCTTTTCTTGGACTGGTTTTAATTGGTTCTCTAGGTAGCTAGGCTTGATATATATAGTGGCCGATTTTTTTTTTTTTTTTTTTTTTTTGCTGAAGCCTAATTTCAGCTATGTCGGCCTACAATTTATGATTGATAGTTGACTATGACATGTAGAAACTTCAGCTAAGTCGTAATTAATGCCAAGTTCACATAATGTGAATGGAATAATGAGCAAGTAAAGGGGAATGAAAAGAGCGTCATAGCCATAGGATAAATTAATATATTTGTATTTTGATGAATTGTCTTATATAGTGACAAGGATAATATTTTTTTTCTAATTTTCAAACGTTGTCATCAATAAGGTTTGTCCTCACATCTGTCCTAGATTTTTGTAAATTTTTTTTTAATAAAATGGGGTATGCATCACCAATTTTGTTAACAAAATCAACAATATTTCTAGCCTTATGTACATATTACAAATAAAAAAAAGTGATATTAATGAGACCGCACTACTGACATTTCTATCAATTTCTTTTACTAGAAACCCCTCGAATTCAAAGTTCTATCCCTATACTATATTTCAGAAAATTAGTAAGGAAATACCAATCTATCTATTTTTACAATAAAAGATAATCTTTCGCTTTATAATTATTTTTGAAGTGTAGGTGTGTGTGTGTTGTCCCCAATTGCTCTCTAGCTTCTCTCTCGAAATGGCGATAGTACCATGGAAGTCGCTTTCATCTCTATCATACAAGTAAAAAATAAAATGAGAAGCTCAATAAGCCACTTGGAGTAGACAAATTCTTCCACCGAGAGTGAGCGAGAGAGATTGAAATCATTAGAAAAATAAGCCGTAGCGGATTGTCTGATTGCACCGGCAAAGGAATTAGCGAACGAAAACAACCCGCCCAAGCTCAAGGAGTTTAGTTTCACTTATTCTTCAAGCACTTCATCCCTTTACACATTGTTTATTTGGAATATTCTCGCAACCATATATATATGCTATATATGCAGTGTATGATTGACATTTTTGTAGTAGTGATATAAAAAACTAATCGACATTAGCCGACTTTATTTTATTTTATTTTATTTATTTTATTATTTGAGTATTAATTGTTCGTATGTCTAAAAAGGGACTTTTCGTGTCCGGCCGTATCTCTTTTTCCCTCCCTTATGAGATACATAATTCCCTTGTTAATTATTTGATGTTTGGTGTATCCCTTCGTGTTGCAGTTCACAAAATGACACTTTAGTGACAACTTCACTATGTTATGTGGCTTGCACTCCACAATTACTTTATAACTCAACAAGCAGCTGTATTTTGATCCATATATATATAATTCGTTCCGGTCCTTGCATTCAAAGTATGTTAGAATTATTGGTTCTGACTGTGAACACAAGAGGAGGCATATGCGAGTCAAAATAAAATAAGTGACAAAAGCGGCTCAAATTTTGGAAAGCATTCATGGTTGCAATTTTTGTTTTATAGAGAGAGATGCAACAAAATATTTTTATAACCAAAACAACTTCAATTTTCTTTTTATTTCACAGAACTTAATTATTTATTTGACATACTGTTGTGTCTCTTTTATCATTATAATATAATATTTATCATTATAATATAATATAATACCAGTTAGGGGCTTTATTGATTCACATCTTATTAAAAAATAAGTGGTCAAAACATTCAGCATACACTTTGGATCGTGTCCTATTTGTATACCTTTTTGTCTTAAAACACTTCAGAGAAGATTTAATATGGAGTACTGGTACATTGACAGATCTAAGATTCTGAGAAACACACACAAGATGTTATAGGAAAGAAATAATAAACCATCTACAATTAATATATTGGAATTTTGACGGCATCAATGATACAATATGAATGGATCAATCAAATTAATTTTATGATTGCCAGATGTTAGACAGTTTGAATAGGACGTAGTTCAATACCCGCGATGACGAGCCCGCTCTTTTCGTTGTTGTCATTGGTTTCCCTGAAGCCTACCACCACCTCTTGATCACCGGTACTATGATCGCAGTTAAACTGCCCCAGCTCCAGCTCCATCCATCCATCCTGTCTATTTATGGGCAATCCAATGTTTGCAAAGAGTGATGTCTCATCACTTGGTTTTGAACATACAAACTTCTTCCGCGAGAGGCTTCCCACAGAAACTGATGCCTCCTGGATAGTGTCGAGACCGTATGAGCTTGGCATGGTTTTGAAGATGAGATATACAGCATATTTTGTCTTAGTCGAAAGTTTGTCGAAGTTTATTCGCGCATGTACCTCCAGCCACCAGACTTGCAATAGCTCTGCTACCTCCGGGAAGCTTATTATTAGTAAAAACAAATCAAACTCTAATTTGGTATCTGACATATATATTTCGGTATATATTTCATTAAATTCAGACAAAACAGATGCTTGACAAAATCATATATCATTTCTCAATTTCCAAATACATGAAAGGCAATTCTAGGAGAGAAAAAACTGATTCCAAAAGCGATCAACAAATAAAAACGAAATAGAGAAAAATCACAATAAAAAGAAAAAAAAAGCAAACAAAACTACAAAAAAAGAAAGGCAACAAGAAGACGACGATTGATCGTTTAGTGCATATCACAACTCACAAATATGGAAAATTGATTTATCTTACTCTCAATCCCTGAACCGATGGAGTTCAAAGATCGAACAGGCAACTCAAGATTTGAAAAAGAAACTCTTCATGATGTCAGATCACAATTGTAGGGAGGACCATGCTTGATTGAAGAATGTACTTTGAAGGAAGTACTGTTGAAGCCTGCCCTGCAAATTGAAATGAAGCCCAATCCAAAAAAAGACGGGAATATGCGAAAACGTTCCATCATATTAGAGATGGCGTGAGGAGAAGGAACCAGAAGTGGGTCGACCCGCTAGATCTGAGATTGTTAGTCCATCACACCCGGTTTATTTTAAGTACGTAGATGATCAGTTGAAATCATATAGCTTGAATTCGACCTAAAAATCGTGTTTTAGTTAGCATTTCAATGAGAAAAATGTTACTACCGAAGTTTTTGGATATATTGCAATTAATTGATGAAGGGAAGGCCATGGAGGAAAAATCAGGAAAGACCGAGCCAAAAAGAAGAATCCAAAATCTTTGTTACGGACGGCATTAAAATCCACACTGCTAATGCAACCCACAACGGAAAGGAGGTTGAAATATTGGCTGTCCCGAAGATAAAAACATAACACTCATTTTTTATAAATTCCTGGTCGTTGTACACTCCGAACATGAAATTTGTAATTTCGTTATTTAATTTGCAACAGGTTTTGGATCATCTCAATCGGACATCGGTTGACAAAGTTATGACCAAAATACGAATGGGTGTCTGGACAGAATAACTGCATAACCATTGCATCCTGCAATGCGGGCCATAATTAACAACACCGCCTCTTTGATTAGTTACAGCACAGTTTTAGCATCAAACCTTCCAAAGAATGATCCAGCACCGCCCTATAAATTCTAGGACTGAAAAGACGTCCCTAGGGATTGGGCTAAGTTATTTCACATGGGGACGTCTGGTGGAAGATACCAATTGGTTTACTCCAGGAATGGACCAAGTTAATTCACACCGTTTTTTTTTTATTAACCACCTAATAAATCAGAATTAAATAATTATTCCCGGATTAGTCAGATTTCAAATTATACCACGAACGCATGCCCAGTCCGTGAACCAATTTTTTTAGTGCGCAGACTGGGTATGTGTACCGAAATTCATTTTTTTAATATTCTTTTTGAATTTTTTATTAATTAATCTGCATACTCCAGTTGAAAAAAATATATTAAAAAAATCAGTTTCGGCACACATACTCAGTCTGCGCACCAAAAAAATCCGTGCGGCTGGGTATGCGTTCGTGGTATAATTTGAAATCTGGCTAATCGAGTGGTAATCATTTAATTTTGATTTATTACGGTGGTAAATAAAAATATTTCGGTAATTCACATAATTGGTTCCATCTCTTTCAAACATAACTTGACCAAATTTCCTAGATATGGGATCATACTCCAGGATTGTTCCCTTTTAAATCATTGTATCAATTTCTTAAATTCAGAGGGGTAGCAATAAGTAAACGCTCTGATGGAAGATACAAATTTTGTAATGAGCCTCAAGATCTAAACCATTTATTCCTTACTTAAAAATTTACAAAATATATTTGGTTATGGATTGATCAGTGTCAAACATATTATGTAAATTTGTCCACTGTAGATGACATAATTTCCTTTGCCCTTACTTTGAAAGCTCCACATAAAAAAGATTCCAGATTACCATTAGTGCACTAATGTGGTCTGTTTAGAGACACCAAAATGATTTATACTTTAATAATAAGAAAATCAATACAACCAGATCCATGATTTTGCTAATTGTATCTTGGATTCAATACTGGACATGACATGTATCAAGGTAGATCAGGGAGACAACAGAACTGGAAGCCATGACCCCACCCCCCCTGTCCCAGTCTGTTCACTCCTCTCACCCCTTCTAGATCTCACCTCTGACACAACACTCTCTTCTCTTTTTCGGCTCTATCTCTTCGAACTGAGAGGAGAATGGCAGAGGGGAGGGACCAGAGCCGACCAGAGCTGAGAACATGATATCGTCGAAGCTCGGAGAGTAGATTCGCTAGCTTCATCCCGATCAGTATCGATGGTGAGCAAATTTGGTTGTGAAGAGAGATGAGAATTAAGATAATAAGGTAATTAAGAGTGTACATAAGTAAGATTAGAGGATTAGAGTAGTTTAGAGGATTTTTTAAGCATAAAATAGTAAATTTAAAAATTAGAGTCATTTGACTCATTTAAATTTGTTTTTTTTAATCAGTGAAAACGTTAGTAGATATTTAATACCACTAACCTTTTAAAAAGAAAAGAAAAAAGGGTTAACTGTCCCCATGTCAGAGAGATATGATATATAGGCCTGGAGTAACTACAAACGAAAATCAGGCATAAAAAATAAAACAGTTGTAATAAATTACCTTGAATCACTTTGACCAACCCACGTCCAGTACTTCTCATTATCAGAATGTATAATACTAAAACCTCTTGCATTCAATTGGAAACTCTTCTTTTTCCCGCGAACAACGGGAAGGGTGGTACCACAACACCATAGCTTCCACATGGCGCTGGACAATTTGTATGTGCCAACATAAAGAAGAGAAGGAGATATATTTGCTTATATAGGAGCAAGGCAGTTAATGAGGTTGAAGAGAAGAAAATAATTAATTAACACGTGCTTGCTGGAGAAGAAAATAATTCATGAGGCTAACTGGATGTCTGACGATTTATATTAACACACGTTCCGTGAATTCAAATATGACAGTTATATTGGAGTGCTCTCTTTTCCATTTTCAGTTAATTAAAAAAAATCAGGCCCGCCTGTATATTATATTTTATTTAGTTATTATTATGGAGATTTTTATGTATACATCTAAAAAACTCCATAATTACGTATTTTTCCTTCTAAAATATAGAAGAAAGCGTTTAATTGTCCACAACTAGTTGTTCACGTTTTGTATACAAAAAAACTATAATTTGACTTGCGCGAATCCTGTAAAATTTCATATTCAATGTTGTAAACTTATGTAACTAGTCTTATAGAAAACGCACTTTAAAATTCTAACATCCAGCGGGACCATTTTGTGTACTTGCAACTTGCACAACTTGTCAAACTTGTCAAACTAACTGCACTTAATGCGGGACCATTTGATGTACTTCTCTAACTTATAGTTAATGACAGTTTTAAAACCTTCTAGAACATTTTAAATTTGAATCACTTCTCAAACTTGCAGTTTTTTCAAAATAATTCTGAAAATTAATTTTTTTTTGCATCAAAATTAATTTTTTTAAAAAATATTTTTTTTCTTCAATTATTAATATTTATATATGCTCCATCACCAATTTTTCAAGTACCCTCACCATGCCATATCCAACGTATGTATCATTCTTTAAACCCACGACGAAGCAAATGAGTTTTAATATACTCAAGAGTTATCATACAATTTAATATTACAACAATCTCTAAAAGAACATCAAATAGTCTTACACACTTCTTATCCCTGTAATTCTCAGCAAATTGTATAAATCAATCAATACCCTTGCAATGCTCAATATTATTACGTTGTGCTTCAGACATCCAATCTCGATTCATAGGCATTTCCAATTAGGACATACATAGAGTTAGTGCACAATCATAACCCACTCTTTAAATGCTAAGTCAGTAGTAAACACATGTAAGCAAATTTAGCATTAAGTAAATTTGTCAGCATTTCACTATGCTCCCCAAGTACATGTAAGCTCCACGTTTGTTTAGATCCGGAAATGATCAATACATAATCATGGGAACAATAAAGAGAAACACACATGATTTTTTCTTAAATATTAAATCTACTTACATGCGTTTTCAAATTAAGTGAGACAAAGCATTCAAAAAGTAGTTCCAAAACAAAGACTATTCAAAATTAATTTCAATTGGATTAATTTCGAGCGGGCATCAACCTAATC
The DNA here is from genome assembly GCA_964058845.1 of Carex sylvatica. Taxonomy (NCBI): domain Eukaryota; kingdom Viridiplantae; phylum Streptophyta; class Magnoliopsida; order Poales; family Cyperaceae; genus Carex; species Carex sylvatica. Next base: position 71,646 of record CAXKVR010000371.1, read on the forward strand.
GGCAACCTAATTTATGATATTCGGAACAATATGGATCGCATTACAATACAAAACATGAATGTCCAATCTTGCTTATCTTGGGGATATAATTAATTGATTTTTTTTGCCCAAGTTTGGTAATTTTTGGTTTAATTTTTACCAAAAAAACTAAACCTCTGTATTGGTTGAAAACTAGTAAATATTAACATTAATTGACAAAAAAATGGCAAAATATACCTCCAATTTACCAAGTAGAACTTGTACAAATAATTCGGTTACAATTCTATATAACATTTAAAACCCCTAAATGACAAAAAATTAATAAAATCAAAGCAAAATAAATAATAAATATTGAAAATAAAAATTCATCTTGGGAGAGGGAAGGTATGATGGCGACCCCTTAAGTTCGAATGATTACAAACACCATTGGTGCCATAGCCGATGATAAAGCGGCTATAAAAAATGTGTTTTTTTGTTGTTGTAGGAGACAAGAATTCAAAATCCCAAATCTTCACCCTAACCCACCAAAGTTTCCTATCTCACTCTGATTTCTTAAAAGGCTGAAAAGAAAAGACAAAAAAAAAAATATATATATTCTCATCACTCTCTCTTTGTACCCAACGTTGGGGGTTTGGATCCTCTAGAAGTAACACAAATTTTGAGTTTCGATTAGAATCATCCGATCCTACGTGAATATTAAATATCATAAGGTTTGGTGAATTTTCAACTTGAATTGAATTGGTCCGAATTCTGATGGGTCGACGGTTCAATTCGAACTCTAAATTTAATTAGGCTTGATACAGTGGCCGACATATTTCTTTTCTCTCTTAAGCATAATAAAAGTTGACTAAGACATGTAGAAATATTAGCTAAGTCGTAATGGAAAGCCCTGGCCAATACAAAACAGTGAAAGTATGGTAGGCAGTCTCTTTCATCGACCTTTATTGTGTTCACACAGGTGCCTGTAATCTACACCATGAGTTTCATTGATTAATTTCAAGCTTGTTGAAAATTATAAGCCGTCATTGAAAGAAATTTGAAGAGAAAATTTTTCTTTTAAAAATTAGGCATTGGAAATTTCACGATGAGTCCGGGTACTACAGAAGCTCACATAATATATGATTATCAGTGGACATTATTACAAAAACGTTAATCACATACCGTACCTTACATCGTGTACGTTTTGTCCAAATCAAGAAAATATACGCGTTCTAAAATGAGCTCTAACATTCATATATACACGATTTTTAATAAAAATATAAGCGTATTTTCATAATAAAAAAGGTATAAATGTAATCCAACATTCATATACAGTTCTGTATTAAAAAGACCCGTGTATAATTGGAATCAATTGTGCTCATTTTATTGCATGATCCCTGTTTGATGACAGAAATACAAAGATTATCAGGTTACTAATATGTGTCATTATTTTATAATGGATCTCTATCTACTTTTTCAAAGGTATTTCTATCATTTCTAAAGCATATTTTTCCTACATATATATTTGTCTGAGGTATCTCTTATAAACATGCAAGGCTATGAGACAATATCTTCACCTAGAAGGCAACTAGAATAGAAAACTCTTCAAACGAACGTAACTTTTTGCTTGAGTGTCTGATTTCAGCAGTCTGTACTACTCTGGAAAGATGGTGAGGAGATCAACAAGTTTTTCTTACACATTATTCATTTAAATTTCTTACGTCATGTGTTTTGCCTTGTAAAAAAAACTAAAGGAAGAGCCTCAAAACTTCAGTTGAGGTTTGCGATTAAGTTTTTTTTTCCTTTCTTATTTTTGAATTTGTGCTCTTTTACTATACTTTTCTTAAACATTGTTCATGTAAATGTATAAAGTCTCATTTCTCTGATTTTTTTAATTAAAACATGAATGATAGGTGTTTTCATACATGGTATTTACTTTAAATATCGTGTATCAATGTGTTGGCAAAAAAAATCAGCAATGATTTTAGAGAAACGTTCACAGTTGCAAAACCGTGTACAATTTATTGACTCTTTAATACATGACGCCTGCATACACGGTTGCAAAACCATGTATAATCCCCTTTTTTTAACCGTGTATATTCAATGTTTCTGTAGTAGTCCGCAAGACATGTAGAAAGTTCAGTAATTTAGTGGTTGTAAGGCTTTACCTTGTCCATTAGTACTAAACGGTCTAGCTAGTATGGTAGGCAGTCTCTTTTAATAAAATTAATTGTGTTCACACTTCAGACTGGTGCCTGAAAGCTACAGCATAAATTCAGTCCTAATCGGTTAACTGTTTGTAAACACAAAAATAAAAAATATGTGAGTAAGCACAAGATATGTTTTTTATAAGAGATATACGAAAAAAATGCTGTCATTCTGATTTTCTGTTGTTGTATATGAGTTATCCAAGCGACATATAAATTCTTATTTTATAGAACAAAAAGTTTGAAGTTCAACCATTCTGGAAAAATAAATTTGAAAAAAGTTGTAACCGTATATCATTTAGTATTACTTAACTTTTAGCTACTTTCATTAAATTTGAAGCTCATTGCCGTCATTAAGAAATTTGGACTGAAAACTTTTTCATTGAAAATAAGGCCGAATTTTTTATTCATATCCATCATTTAATAAAAAATATTCCACAAATACAAAAAAATGTCCCAACCGCTCAAAATTTGGAAGGTTTACTATCCCCTAGAACCGCCCAGATTCTGGGTAGTTCTGTTCAATGGTGAACTGTCTAGAACATCGGCCGTTCTGGTCTTCTTCTATTTTAATTCTCAAAATTAAAACACTAAACTAATATTTTATAAAAACACTAAACTAAATCTCAGTGATTTTTTTTATAGCATATCCTAGATTTGAATATTAAAAATGCTAAATTAAATTTCAAAATGAAATCATTTACGTGAATAACGTTTGAACGAAAAAAAAATACCACAAAAAACCCTAAATTTTCATGAACAATGCCTAAGAAAAAGTATGATAAAGGAGTACAAAATAAGATTGTTAGAAAGGAAAAACTTCATCAAAAAATTCAACTCATGTTTTGTGGCTCTTCCCATTGTTTTTTTGTGTTTCTGATTGTACCGATATTCTGTTGAACAAAATTAGTTCAAAATTTTATATCTCCTCCTCGCAAGCTTTCTGAAAAGTAGTAGAATGCTGAAATCAGACACTCGAGTGCCATGATATGTAGGTTTGAAGTTTAATCGTGAGAGATCGCCTTCTCAGTAAAGATATCTCCTCTTTTGCCTTATCCCTCGCTCTAGTCTCACCTATTTAGGAGAGATCCATGTCTTAGAGAAATACATGTACAACCTACAAGTGCTTTAGAATTGAGAGAAATGACTTAGAAAAAATAGATAGAGATGCATTCTAATGGGAAAGCACGGATCGATCGAACACGTGAAAAAATTGTTTTTTTTTTTATCACACACGGATCATACAGTAAAATTGTGCATAATTGTTGGAGCATTTATATATTGTTAGCTTATATTAATCATTAAAAAAATTAATTGATGAACAATTTTACTCCTCAATTTTAAAAAAAAAGACAAGAACCGCTCAAATTCTAGATGGTTGGAGCATTTTTAAAATTAAAAAAAATTAGGGCATTTGTGGAACTTTTATTAAATGGAGGATATGAATAAAAAATTCGGGAAATAATGCATTGAATATTTAACCTTTAGTCCGTGTAATACAAAAGTTGTATGTATAGATTATTACACTATGAGCTACATCATGATCACGCAAAGTTCACATAGTGTGAATGAAATGCGTCCCTTTTCTTGTTTTACCAATAAATAGAGCGGGACAGCCATGGCCTAAATCAACAGGACTGAAATAAGTGCTATTCTTGTCAGCATTTAGTAGGCTATGCAATGTTGACAATTACAAGATCTAGAGAAACTTATCGTAATATTTTTCTTGTCAGCATTTAATAGGCTGTAAATGCTGACAATAACTATGCTTTTTTAAGTTCTGAAACGTTCTCATTTAAAATATAACGAAAGAAATAAAAAAATAGTGAGAGAATAATGAGTCCTTATTGACATTTATTTTTTTACTTTCTTTCTATCTTATCCTGTAATTGAAATCCTCCGATACATATTATGTAGAATAAATCCTCTTAAAAGTCTCTCTGAAAGGGTTTTACAGCTTGGTTTGTAAATGAGTGGACCTGAGTCGAGTTACGTAAAGTTTAAATTCGGAAGATTGGCTTAGCGGGTACTTACTCGTTGGGACTTGCCGCATAAATAAGATTAAGTACTATAAGCTTTCAAGAGCATTAACGAAGTGCGATATAGCCAAATAAAACTTCATCTTTTCATGATACATTAATTAAAGGATTGTTTGGAAGCATGATTTTGGTCTTACTTCATACTTTCGTAGAGCAACTACCTTAATTTTAAAACTACTAGTAGAAGTAATTTATCTTAATGGGCCAACATATCAAAAAGTTTACAAGAGTAACAAAAAAATAAAAAATTATAGAAGGAACGAGAGACAACTCGGGTCCATGTATGACATGAATTACTAGTGTTGGTAATGCAGAAAGCATATTGGCCGTAGCTAGCATCCTAGCAATGAAATCCAGCATTCGCTCATTTATCTATTGACTATATCTTAGGACGAAACTCGATGCCATTAAATAGTAGCCCTCTCTTTGGCCCCAGTTCTCTTGTTTCATGCACTTTTACTCCAACTTCATCATCCTCCTCACCACCATTGTAGAATTCCCCGATCTCTACTTCACTCCATTGGTCATCTCTTACTTGAGGATATCTGATCTGGTTATTTGGATTTTGCCTAGACATACCATTTCTGGCTTCTAGGCAAATCCTGTGATGAGACTCTATATGATGAAAGTAAATACTTGCTTCTAATGGACGATCAAAGCCCTCTGTGTCATCTTCTAATTTGAAGATGAAGTAGGCACCATATTTTGTTTTCGGGCTGAGATTTTTGCATCTGAAATTTGCAAAGATATCGAACCACCAAACCACTATCAGCTGTGCCACTTCTGAGAACCTAATAGGAAATGGAAGACAATTGAAAATTTCAACATCAATATATTTGTTTCCTAATAAAGCACAAGCCTCTCTCTGGCATCAAGTTGATGAATTATCACAGTTGAGAGCACCTATAGTACATATGGGAAATATTTTGGGTTCACACATGGGAAATTTTTGTTTCCTAATAAATCAAAAGTCTCTCACGGTTTGCACATGGGAAAATTTTTGGGTAAAATAATTTTGAAAATAGTTGAGAGCACCTATAGTACATACCCCAGGACTCTTGGAGACATTAACTTCATCACTTATTTTGAAAAAATGACATGAACATATAGTGCGATAATTATAATTTAGATATATGATTCTTAATTTAACACCCCCCCCCCCCCCCCCCCCCCACACCCCCTAATTACCCACCAAAATGGATAATCAGAATTTAAATCTATGATTGTTAACTATATATTACTTACATTGAATCATTGTTTGGCACGTATGGCCAATATCGTGGATCCGTTCCCCATATAATCCCTACTGCCTTTGAAGCTGACAGCATGTAGATCTTTGCACTGCTTGGTCTATCCAGCCTAAAGAACTGAAAGTTATGTTATGACAAATTACATGATTGAAATTAAAGTAACCAGTGGGTGATCGAGTGTCTTCAAAATGATCTACCAGAGATGAAGAAGCTTTAATTATTACTTTTTAATTTTTACTTTTGTGTCTGTGCGTGTGTGTGTGTGTGGGGGGGGGGGGGGGGGGGGACCAAATAAGTGATTTGAAAGTCAAACTCTCAAGATCTAGTTTCATACGCATGCGCCATAGGTAGAGAGAAACAAGGAGATCAAATAGTAAAGAGCAGAACTGATCAATCAATTGTAATTATACCAAAATCAATAACCAAATAATAAGATCAAATTTGAAAAAAAAAAATGTAATCTAAATTACTCAAAAGATACCATTTTTCCATCATCGACAATGACCCCATGATTGCTAAGATGAAAGTAAAGGTCCTTCTTGGATCTGAAAACAGGTCGATTTGGAATCTTGGAAAGGATGTTATCGATGTCAGTCGGTAGAAAGTTTCCCCACACAACATCTGCAATTGCAGCAGACATAAAGGAGGTAGAAACAGCAGAGCAGCAGCATGTGTCTCGAGGCGAGGTTAGTGAGATTATACGAGACAAACAATCCTCTGGCAATCGAGAGATCTCGCAATTGTTGTTGGCTTCCATGTTTTTTATGCTTACACTTGTGCTTTCAACAATTGAGTGGTTTACTTTATAGCGGTTTGAAACAATCAAAGTCTGTGAAGAAGACAGTGGCAGAGCAAAACAAATTAATTTGTTAATAAGAATACAAATGTATTTTGTATTCGTGTCAATGAGTTGACACGCAAATACATACGTGTATATATGTATAAAACATATTCTCAATTTGAAATAAACTTCAGGTTAACTATCAAATATGTATCATTATCCATACTAAATAGTTAATAATTCGTACTACAAATTGTAAGTAGAGGAGGGTTAAAATGCATCCATCTTTCAAGCACGTAATTTTGAAACTCTTTATAATGAAAGTTATAAAACTCAAATAACGAAATATAACTTGTAAAATCAAAATCGTTAGTTGTAAACAAATATTATTCTCCTTTTTTGTAGATAAGTATTGTGGCATTTTTTTGATTTGTTTGATGAGAACCAAAAACTTCAAAATCGCTGTCTAAATATTTTTTTATGTCAATAGAAAGGAATTTAAATATAATATTTTTTATGTGTGTATGGAAAGATGATATATATGAAATATTGCAATTTTATTTTCATATATGAGCTTTAGATTGAAATATTAATTAAGCCTAAAAAAATGAAAGCATTGATACCTTATTAAGCTACAAGACTAACTCTAATGATTTTTTTTTCTTAACAAATTAAAGGCTTAGGTTCCTTAATTATTTTTAATATCAAGCTGAATATATCCAGTAGATTCTGGACATGCATCTATCATAGAAATAACATTGTCTAGACGTAGTTCACTAACTCAAGTGTAAATTAGATATTTATACTTTGTATTATCACAGAATATTCTCTAATTAAATAAAATTACGAAAAAGGTTGTATTCCCAAGTGATATGTCATGTACTCTGATTTAGAAAAGTGGTAAGAATGCTTCTTATTTTAGACTAACAGTTTGCATAAAAAAAAAAAATTTAGACTAACTGGTAAAAACAGAAACAAATATTATGTTGCCGAGTTCATAATAACCCAAACGAAATATATGCTAAAGTTCGGGTTAATTTGTTCCTTACCTCTACGACCCTATTAGTTAATCCCCCACAGATTATGTAACCAAAGTTTTGGCAAATTCCTATATATTTAATGTACTCTATGTTAATGAATGAAGATGTTTACTTGAAGATGAGACCTTTATTCTATTTAATTTTCCTTTTTACTTATTCTCTGCTTTGGAGCTTATGCATGATATTCATGACTTCATAAGTATTCTAGAACATAGGCGGTTCTGGTCTTCTTCTTTTTTAATTCTCAAAATTAAAACACTGAACTTTTTTTTTATAAAAACACTAAACTAAATCTCAATGATTTTTTTTATAGCATATCCTAGATTTGAATACTAAAAACGTTAAATTAAATTTCAAAATGAAATCATTTACGTGAATAACATTTGAACTAAAAAAAAAATACAACAAAAAACCCTAATTTTCATGAACAGTGCCTAAGAAAAAGTATGATAAAGGAGTATAAAATAAGACCGTTAGAAAGGAAAAACTTAATCAAAAAATTCAACTCATGTTTTGGGGCTCTTCCCATTTTTTTTTGTAATTATGACTGTGCCGAAATTATGCTAAACAAAATAGTTCAAAATCTATATCTCCTCCTCGCGAGCTTTCTGAAAAGTAGTGGAATGCTGAAATCGGACACTTGAGTGCCGTGATATGTCCGTTTGAAGTTTAATCGTCAGAGATCGTCTTCTCGGTAAAGATATCTCCTCTTTGCCTTATCCCTCACTCTAGTCTCACCTGTTTAGGAGAGATCGATGTTTTAGAGAAATACATGTACAACCAACAAGTGCTTTAGAAATGAGAGAAATGACTTAGAAAAATAGATAGACATGCATTCTAACGGGAAGGCACGGATCATAGACGTTAAAAAATTTGTATTTTTTTAGTCACACACGGATCATACAGTAAAACTGTGTATATAATTGTTGGAGCATTTATATATTGTTAGTTGATATTAATCATTAAAATAATTAAATGATAAACAATTTTACTCCTCAATTACTCAATTTTAGAAAAAAGAGACAAGAACTGCTCAGATTCTGGACGGTTCACTAGGGAAGTGAACTGCCCAGATTCTAGGCTGTTGGGGCATTTTTAAAAATAAAAAAAATTTAGGGCATTTGCGGAATTTTTATTAAACGGAGGATATAAATAAAATTCGGGAAATAATGCATTGAATATTTAACCTTTAGTCCGTGTAATACAAAAGTTGTATGTATAGATTATTACACTATGAGCTACATCATGATCACGCAAAGTTCACATAGTGTGAATGAAATGCGTCCCTTTTCTTGTTTTACCAATAAATAGAGCGGGACAGCCATGGCCTAAATCAACAGGACTGAAATAAGTACTATTCTTGTCAGCATTTAGTAGGCTATGCAATGTTGACAATTACAAGATCTAGAGAAACTTATCGAAATATTGTTCTTGTCAGCATTTAATAGGCTGTAAATGCTGACAATAACTATGCTTTTTTAAGTTCTGAAACGTTCTCATTTAAAATATAACGAAAGAAATAAAAAAATAGTGAGAGAATAATGAGTCCTTATTGACATTTATTTTTTTACTTTCTTTCTATCTTATCCTGTAATTGAAATCCTCCGATACATATTATGTAGAATAAATCCTCTTAAAAGTCTCTCTGAAAGGGTTTTACAGCTTGGTTTGTAAATGAGTGGACCTGAGTCGAGTTACGTAAAGTTTAAATTCGGAAGATTGGCTTAGCGGGTACTTACTCGTAGGGACTTGCCGCATAAATAAGGTTAAGTACTATAAGCTTTCAAAAAAATAATAGCGTGTAGCGTAAATAGCGGTCCGCTATAGCATATAGCATGTAGCGCAAATAGCGCGTGCTATGCAACATGTTTTTTTTTTTGCCCTTTTCAATTTATATGAGCTTTATAAACTGGGCTTTGGCTTTAACCGTGAATATGCAACTGGGCTGCGCTATGCAAATGAGAAGGAACTCCTGTTGTCCATCAACAAGTTAAATGTTAAATAATGCCATGATATCATGTTAATTATGAATAGATTAAGATAGTTAATTATGCCATTAACGAAAAGGAGCTCCTGTTGTCCATCCTGTTAGAATATTTTGAATAGTTTAAGGTAGTTAATTATGCCATGATGTCTAGGTTATTTTGTAATTTAAATAGAAAAATCTAGAATATGTCATGATGCTTAAGATATTTTGAATAGATAAAGATCGATAGTTTATGATATTTGTTTACTATTGATATTTTGAGACGCTATTTGGACTTTGTATTGGTTCAATATGAATATTATAATTTCTTAATCAATTTGGTGTTATTTATTTTTCTATGAAACTTAGATAATGTTAATATTTAGTACAAATATATTATGTAATTTTTATAAAAAAAATAAAAAAAACCGCTATGTTGCATAGCTTTCGTTATAGCTCTTTTTGTAGCCTTCCCGCTATGGCGTGATAAACGCTATTTAGAACCTTGAAATTTTTAAAGTTCATCAGATAAAAAAAAAAACCCTAAAAGTCAAATAAAGTCAAACAGTTACATAGAAAATCATAATAAATTGAAATAAATTTATGTAAATTGATAAAAAGGTATATTAAACATAGACAAATGATTTTCAATGCCTAAATATAATAAAACACATAAAAATATGAAAAACACATGAAAATAGTGTGAATCTGCATCAAGCCAAACGACTTGTAAAGAAATCATTTGATAAATAAAGAACAAAATATATAAAAATATGATATGAATGTAAATATGCATAAAAATGTTTATGGCTCTTAAAGAACCTCTGGAGAGCATCACCATGCCTTGGACTGAGCACTGTATTCAAGAATGGCTATGTGAAAATAGAACAAAAATTGTAAAAATTATGGAAATGCTTAACATAAATACTATAACACGTAGAAATGCGCACAAGAATCTTGAACATAATAAAAACAAATTAATTTGATGAATCATAATCAAAACCATATTGAATAAAAATGAATTCAATAGTCAGCCAAGTCTGATGCCCTAAACCATGTCCCTAATGATGAATTAATCTTGTAACCTTCACAAACACTTTATATGGGACATGATCAAATAGTACAAATAATCAATTAGAGAAGATGTTAAGAATCAATAAGAACAAAACATTCGCCCCCTCCGGATCAAGATTTTTCTTGATCACGTCACACTCTCGGTCAAGGTCAAGTACGTAATTTGGGTCCCATTTCAGATTCTAATAAATCTTTTCTTGGACTGATTTTAATTGGTTCTCTGGCCTGGCTTCATAAAGTGTCCTTTTTTTTTTTTTGTGAAGCATAATAAAAGTTACAGCTATGCCGGCCTAGAATTTATGATTAGTAGATGACTAAGACATGCAGAAAGTAATATCAGCTAAGTCGTAATACAAAATGGTGAAGTATGGTAGGCAGTTTCTTTTGACGACCTTAATTGTGATCACACAGGTGCCTGAAATCTGCTTTATGAGTTCGATTAATTAATTCCATCTCATTGCCGTCATTGAAAGAAATTTGGAAAGAATTTTTTTTTTTAAACATTGAAAATTTCACGATTAGTCTGGGTACTACAGAAGTATACATAAAGAGTTCCATAATGAGCACGCAAAGTTCACAACAATATGGATACGTTTGGATGCACTCTAGAAATTTTTTTTGATAAATCATAATTAAGAAAATTATTTTTAGTAATCCAGTATGATTGCTTTTTTTTTTCAAAAATCACAAAAACCGGAGGGCTCCTCCGGTCCCATTTTTTTTTTCTTTTTTGAGACCAGGTGGCTCCTCCGGTGCCAATTTTTTTTTTACTTTTTTACACTTTTTTACACTTTTTCACACTTTTTTCGGTGCGGCGATCTGTATAGCATCTCTATTTTTTATGTATATATAATATATGTATATGTATATGTATATGTATATGTATAAGTATGTATATGTATATGTATGTATATGTATATATATGTATATATGTATATATGTATATGTATATGTATATGTATATGTATACATAATAAAATATAATATATATATATATGTATATATATGTATATATAATATATATATAATATAATATAATATATGTATATAAGTATAAATTATTTTCTTAATTATGGTTTATAAAAAAAATTCAGGATTATATTATGCATATATTATATTATATTATATTATATGTACATATATATACATATATATATACATATATGTATACATATATTATATTATATATATATACATATACATATACATATACATATATATACATATACATATACATATACATATACATACATATACATATACATATATTATATTATATATATATATATATTATATACATAAAATATAGAGATGCTACATAGATCGCCGCACGGGAAAAAGTGTAAAAAAAATTTGGGACCGGAGGAGCCCTCCGGTTTTTGTGGTTTTTGAAAAAAAAAAAAGCAATCATGCTGGATTAGTAAAAATAATTTTTTTAATTATGGTTTATCAAAAAAATTCCACTCTAAAATAGCAAGAATAGCTACTATTTGATAATAGCAAATAAGAATAGCATGGTAAGACCGTAAGAGAATAGTGCTAACTCAAGTTATTCGGAATAATGAAAAAGTTGTTAGGATTGCATATTTGGAATAGAGTTTGGAGGGAATGAATAAAGTAATAATTTATGTGTTATTCTTTCAACTAACTCTATTCTTTATTACATGTATTAATTGATACTGATAAATAAAGTGTTTCTGTTTATGAAATCACACGTAAAAACAGCTTCAAACTATAAAATTAAAACCATATATCACAAAATCATCAAAGCAATGCTTGGGATACTAGAAAACAAAATAATAACAGACCAAACTATAAAACTATACATAAATAATTGCTCGTCAACTATAAAACCATCATGCAAACCTGCACGGCAATTTTGTTGATAACAAGGAAAAAACCACATGTAAACACCTTTAATAAAAAAAATGTATTAGTTGCACTTTAAGAGACAGTTCTCGTCTTGCTCTTCATTTAATGGAAATTAAATAAAAGCATAATAATTACCTCTCCTGTTTGCATGACAAAAGCAGCATGGTTGTGAGCGGCAGAGATATTGATCACTTGAGAAGGAAACGGTAAATTTACACGGCTAAAGGAGGCACACTGTGTTATATCCTGACCATGACCCAACACGCCACATAAGCTCGAGCCGCATGAGTACACAGAGGAATCATGAATTAATAGTGTATGGTACCTTCCTGTTGTAACTTGCATCTGCAAATAGCAGACATATAATTACAAGGAGGACTATGTTGGAGAATCGAGTGACATTTGTATAATTGCAGGGCCCTTCTTGTAATCAAAGTTTTTGCAAAAAAAATTTAAAGCTCGCGTATGATGTTGAGGTTGTAATAAGTTTCTACATCATGTTTCTTTGGTTCTCTGTTGACTGTGTAAACCTTGGTTGTTTCAGCAATAAAACAGGTGGCTTTTGGCCCTCTTTTTTTCAGAAAAATTGATACAATATAGCATAGCTGCATAGGGATCAAGTTATATTTCTAGTAACTCTAGTAATGCCCTTGACAAATGTAGAAATTAACATTAAAATTTAGCCCTCGTAACTGTTTCAACTTGATACTACCTCTGTTAATCAAACTTTATATGATATCACAAGCAACTATTTTTTTTGCTACCTTCTCCAATTAATTCCAAATTATGTCGAGCAATTCCACATGATAATAATTTGCCATGGTAACCGTTATGACTTTATTTTGCTTATGAATACAAAGTCAGGGCTTTTTCAGGGTTTTGTGCATAGTTTTTTCTCTCTACAATCATGGCACAGAAGAAATATAATTATAAAGGTAAACTCAATTCAACTAAATTACATTTCCTGAAGCTGTCTCAACAGTGCCAGAGGATCCCTCAACTGATTTCAAAAATCGGAGCGCCTTTTTCCAACTACCGCCGCAACTTTCTACTAATGCAAGTTTGGCCTCCTGACTGAGCATCAATTAGCCATTGCCAATTCGATCGGTACCAAATCAGTGAGGAGGCACGGCTAGAGAGAGGAGACGAGAGGAGAGGGGTTTCAAGTGTCTATTTGTTCGTCGTGAGGTGGAGAGGTCGAAACCGGCAGCCTTTCTCTCAATCGTTAGCTATATCGACGAAGATCGGAGTTTTTCGCGTCGCCTCCATCTTTGTTTCTTCTCTCTCTTTCTAACGGTAGGTTAATTAGGTGAGAATGAATTAAAGTTTTTTTTTTATCAGCTGAAGAGGTCATTTGATGTTGTTCAGCCTGTTCCGAGTTTTTGTTGGGATAGCGGAACAGCGCTATTCAGCTTGTTCCGAATAACGTGTTAGTTTGTTTGGATGACACTCATTTAGAATAGCACTATTTTTGGACGATCCAAAACATACCCTATATGATTAGTGGTGGACACTACTAGAAATCATGCCAAGAATCCAGC
>CAXKVR010000372.1:0-34350 GCA_964058845.1 Carex sylvatica
CCAATGAAGAAATAGAGAATTAGAGAGAGAGAGTTCATTGGATATAGATCCGCTTCGAAATCAATTCTCCAGATTCAATTCGAGTTTTTAATAATTTGTTACACACAAAGGTAAAGGTGTAGATCAGAAGAGAACAAAACGAAAAGAGAGAGAGCTCATTGGATTTTATTTCTCTTATGATCAGATCAGAAGATAAATTTTGATGAACGAAAGAAAAGAGATGTAGATCTATCGGAACAGAGAACTTGATGAAAGAGAAGAGACTGGTCGAAAAAATTGAGAAAAGAAAAAAGAACACGGAAAGAAAGAGATCGAAAAGTTATTAAATAAGACGGTTAAGACATTTTGAAAGCATCGTTGAAAATCTGTTAGTAGACAAAGATATATGGATCAAAACCTTTTCTCAACTATGAAACCTCAATGCCCGGTGGTTACATCTATTTTAATTAGCTGATTCATCAAATATGTAGCTTTGATAATTCCTGTAGCAAGGGATTTTTTTTTTTTTAAAAGAGATAATTTCTGAAGCAAAGTTTACATTCCATTCATTCAAAATTTTAGTATTCCTCTTCATAAAACAAAATTACTTCATATATTCTTCAAAAAACCTGTCGCCTAATCGTCCTATTGGGCTTTTAAGATCCAGTTAATATTATTTCTTGTCATTCCATAGCAAAACTAGAATCTCCTCTGAATTTTTTTTCTTTTAGCACAGCAGAAACACAATTTAGATTAATTGCGAAAATCACCTTGTTTTTCTTCAATCAAGCACCGAAGCATAACATAAGAAAACTGAAATAACACCAAACAAATGAAAGAAAAGAAAGATTGATTCTGCAATAATTATTAGCTGGACTTATTAAGAAACATCAAGGAAAAAACAAAATTGAAGAATGTTTATGCAGATACTTTTCTTTGTTAGAGAACATGAATTCAGCCAAAATTTAAAAACAAAAGTAAAGACCGGCTCAAATTTGATCTAAGATGACCTCAGCACCTGATAGCTTAAACTCCGAAGGCGCTTTCTCCACATTCAAAGCCTTTATCTTGCCATCATCCACATAAGCTGACCACCTTCATATAGTATACTATCATAAGTTAGTCCCTAAGAGTTGCTTATGAATACTTATTTCCCCAGTTATATTGCAATTTATGACAGTTTCTTGTAATAGAAATCAAATTTGCTACCACAATTATGTTTCAGTTAGAAACATTCAGGTAAAGGTGCTACAGTACTGGACTAGCTCAGGTTTAGCAAGGATGTTCCCAAATTATGCATTTGTATACGCCCACCCCCCCCCCCCCCCCCCCCCCCCCCCCCTCAACCCCCAATCCCACAGTATCTGTATGTTTTAACTAATTTTTCCATTATCAAATAATCCTCCTTTCTCGTTCATACAATCTTTGCCACCTCTAATTAATAATCTAGAAACAGAAAGAGAAACAACCTATGAGAGCGGGGCCCGAGCAAAGCAGCAGAAAGATCAATATCCAACTCCAGGCTCTTGTGGAATTTCCCATCAAAATCCCCATAAAATTCAATCTACAAAAAATTAGAAATCATCAGTTGTACAGTTGACCAAATTGATGCATTCTGAGCAAGGAAGCATCATCTTTCCTGTGTAGAATGCTCGGCAAGCAACAAATATTGAAAGAATGGTAATTTGTTTATTTCAAAGCCTTCGAATCAAATAGTATGCCATCATAGTTCCTGAATTCCAATTTCTAAATTTACACCTTAACCATATTATACTACAATCCCAAACATACCCAACATATCTCTACCTCAACCCAAACCTAACTGCTTACTATATTAATGTTTTCTGAATGAAATGGAGGAAGCTCAAAAATCACTTTGACATGGTATTGACAAAGGGAATTAAATTCATTCTCATACATAACAGGTAATGTCAAACAGAAAGGACCAATGTGACCCAACAAAAGAGGAAACTTTTGCTTCCTGGTCATTCATCGAAGTTAGGAAAAATTTAGTTTGCATTAACTTCACCCAAAGAAAGAGGACTCATTTGGAAGGAGATCATAATTGTAAATATTAACAAAACAAAAACCTTCCATCACACTGGTTTAATGCTTAGCTGTAAACCCACAAACTGCAGTACAAGGTGCAAAACTCCTAGTTGAATATGCTCTCCATTCAAGACACATGCTTTTTAGTCACAGCAAATGTGTAAAATACATAAATAATAGAGTACTCCAGCAAAATGATCTCACCACATCTTTGGCCTCGAGTTTCTCAGCCCAGGCATTCATGGTATAAGGATCATTAACAGCCACACAAATAACAGAATCGATCCCCTTTGCTTTGAACTTATCAATGTTCTTCTTGTAGCTTGGCACATGCTGTGCTGAACAAACTCCTGTGTAAGCCCCCTGGTACAAAGATTTTGCATTATACCACAACCAAGGTAGCGAAATAAATGTGAAGACAATACATGTCAAGCAGCATCTGATATCTAGTATGTTATCCATTTTATCTCTGGGGAGAGGTTATGCAGAGAGTTTAAACAACTTACAATTGGATCACTTGACAATATTAACAGTAAATCAAAATTTATGCAACCCCTAAAGCATTAAAGGTCATTAAAGCCAAGACTGTTGAAATTTTCAAAAATGTTCGATAAAAAGAGCCAAAGATCAATCAAACATTCAACTATCGCCATGTTTGTATGCATAATATATCATCTAGAGTGCATCAAAGATGTCCGGTTGCAAATTTAAACTACATTTCTGACAATTCTCAAGTCCGTTGGCAATGCACCCTAATCCTTCAACTTAACAATGCAAAATGAGATACATACCTATATACCTTACAAAATGTAGGATATGTGGCCTGTATTTGCCTAGAAATTAACTATCTCATTGTCTTAGATGCCATATGACTTATTTCTCATTGCTGAAATTCATTAGTGCCTCATTTCAGTTAAAAATGTACATGATTGACAATATTTGATTGAGGCTGAAGGCGGGGGTCGAGCCTTACCCAGGCTTACACAGTGATACTACTTTCCAGAAAAGAAAAAGAACCTTTGGTTCAGTACCAGTTTTTCCCAGTTCCAAATTTCTAATTCAAGAGTATACAAGAGAAGACTAATTGGATTTGTTTCTCAGAAAATTTCTATTGTGCTTCGTTTACAGTTGGTTTGTCAGAACTGATGGTGTTTGATTGAGGCTGATGACAGTGATCAAGCCTTACCATTCGTACATGCCAGTTGTCATAATTCAAGAAATATATAAAAGAAGATTAGTTGGACTAAAAAACTTACTGGTAAACCAAAGACGACCACTTTCTTCCCCTGAAAAGGCAATAATTTGAGGGATTAGATGCTCCTCAGAAGCAAATTTCAATACAAAAATAGTCAAGTACTTCATTTAATCTGTTTCCTGTAATATGCTTTGTGAAACCTTACTCTTAGGCAAAAAAGATAATATTTTGCTTGCACCAATTTGAAACAGGGATATCTCCAACACTTTTTCAGATTTTAATTGACCACATGAACTCAAATTTCAGGATCCAGCACCACACTCAAACAGGTTTATTCAAAAATAGCTATAAGATATCCATTTAACCACCTAAACAATCAATTAAAGAACTGAGTAACTTACCAGATTACAAGTTAGATAGTTCAAGCAGCTAAGCACATGATTGATAGAGGTTCGTATAATATTAACCAAAAAAGTCACCAACTTCTACTGGATACTAATCAAATTTCAGAGCAAATGGATCTAAGTTACTATAAGAACTACGTATTATGTCAACAAAAACTGAGTAACGGACTTCAATTTTGAAGCAAAGGCTATAATATGAACTCCTAGAGTGTGCCTCAGCTGAGAGAGACAGAGAAGAGAGACCTTAAAGAGATCTTTGAGAGGAGTAGTGGAGAAATTTGAGGCAACGCCTTCGTCCCAGGTGCGAGCCTTCTGGAGCGCAACGCCGGGCGCAGCCGCTACGATGTTGTCTCCAGTGGCCACCTTCGAGAATCCCCGCCACATCACCGACGGGAGCCGCCGCGACCCTCTCACCAACGCCGAAGCCATTTCTGTTTCGGACAATCCTCTAAAACTGCTTTTTTTTATTTTGGTTGACTGTAATCTGTCACAAATCACGGGTGTATCAGTGCAGACTGTAGAGTGTAGGCGAATTCTTATCACCAAAAGTAACTCAAATTTTGGGTTTTGATCCGAATTATCAGATCTGTTAAAACACGATTATTAAAGGGCGTCATGCAACCACCACGGTAGGAAATCCAATGTTTTAAAATACGGCTAAAATACGGCAGTATGGACTGCATAAGCAGCTTATGCAGTGATCTTATGTATATACAGTTAAGCGGTTTTTAATATACAAGCACATATACAGTTTATGCTAACTTTAAAAAAAATCAAAAAAATATTTTGCAGTAGAAGAGATTAAAATCTATAACATTTATAATATGATAAAGAACACAAACTACTAGACTAAACAAATCTTTAAATATAAATTAGTTTTATTTTATCTATACTTCTTTAACTAAGTATAATAAAACTGCATATATACTTCTGCATATAAATTCATATATACTGCTGACCTTCTACATGCATAACCTTGTACATGCATAAATAAAACTGTATTTAGCTGACCTTCTACATGCATAACCTTCTACATGCATAAATAAAACTGCATTTAGATGTATAGTTGATAATTAAACTGGATTTGAATTTGATTTTCATTTTTATTGGATTCCTTTGACGAGTCAAGGTTGTTTCACAAAGATTTTAAATAAGTTTATTCCAGTGACACCAAAACAGTACAACGTTTCTACAATAGATGTATTTATTTCAGCACGACAGAATTGTATACACAGTTTCTGACTGAGAATGAAGCTATCCCTTCTGGGTTGAGGCTTGAGCCCTCTCGTTTTATTTATTTAAATAAATAGTTCTCAGGGTAGTTACATTTGATCCTTCTAAACAATGCCAATCATTTATTACAGCAATCAGGATTAATTAAGCAAGTAGAGTTCCGACCATAACAGTGACTGCTTCACCACTGATGCGCACTCTCTGAGATAACTCATCTAATTCTAGGTGCAATACACCACTTCTTGGCGAAGCCTGAAAGAGTGCAAGAATGTTAAGAATTTCGAGCCGACTTTTCTGATGTATATATTTATAATGAATCAATGGCATACCATGAAAGCGGTGAGACTTTTCTTATTTAGCTTTCTACTCCAGTACGGCATCAGGGAACAGTGTGCACTACCGCATACTGGATCCTATTAGTGAGAGAGAAAAAAGAACTCATATAAAAAAATAATACATACAGATTTAAGAAAAACTCCAGGGAACTCAATATAAATTACCAAAGCAAGCAATATTTTATTTCGAGTTACCTCGTTAATGCCAAATTTGGGACAGAAGAAGCGGCTGAAGAAATCAAATCCAGACCCATCTGGAGCTTGTCCTGTAACTATAATCCCTCTCGCTGCACATTTCTCAATTTCCTGAAAATTAGGCTGCAACTCAGCAACTTCTTTGCCAGATGAAAGCTCCACCTGGAGATATAAGAATAAGAATAATAATAAAAAGAAAGAAACAAAGATTGAAGAAAAACTAAGAATGTAACAGAAAAAACAAGAATATTACAATGAAATCCTCTGATGTGGTTGTTTTGAGAACATTAACAACTGGCGCATTATTCAGAGTCAAAGGAATTGATGGAAGTTCACTTGCATCACATCCGACAACTTGGTCTGCTGGGAAGTCCAGTTCAATGAAGAACTTCTCCTTCCCATCTTTCGACTGGCTTATTTTCTTGGCAGTTAAAATCCCAGATCTTGTGACAAACTCTACAGTTTCATGTTTTACGAGAACAGACGTGAACAGGAAATGGGAGGCAGCTAGTGTGGCGTGGCCACAGAGATCAACCTAATAATATTTATAAATTTTCAATAAGTCTCTAAAAAGTAGAAGAAAATTTTAGGTAAAAATTGAACAATCAATTTGAATGATAAAGTTAACTATGCTTAGCAAGGAACATGTAAGGCTACGCTACTTCGCGAATTAAACGGGCTGTTTTAATTCGTGCTCAATTCTCTAGTTTCGAAGTGCAAATAGCCGATTCAAACCGTTAGATGTTTAATTTATATTAAAATGTACATGGAGACCAAATTTTACATTTTTTGGAATTGTTTTACTATTTATTAAGATGGTTTGAAAATTGCTGTTTTTATTAAAATTCTGCACCATTAAAAAACAACGATTTTCAAACCATCTTAATAAATAGTAAAAAATTTCCAAAAAATGTAAAATTTGGTCTCCAAGCACATTTTAATATAGATTAAACATCTAACGGTTTGAATCGGCTATTTGGACTTCGAAACTAGAGATATGAGCGCAAATTAAAACAACCCGTTTAATTCGCGAAGTAGCGTAGCCTTCCTCTAATTATAATACAAATTTTTATCGAATATAATTCTACATAATCCAATAAATTATAGTTACAAACTATGCTTAGTAGTTAGTAAGGAGACATGTTGCCAATAAGTAAGTCGACAAATAAAGATATAAAGAAAATAAGAAAGGACACCTCAGCAACAGGGGTGAACCAACGAAGGCCAAAACGTGGGACAGTCGCGCTTTGATGACAGGAATTAGGATAGGATTCATCAGCTGAGATCACACGGGTTAAGTAGCATGTCTCAGAAATGTTAAACTCTTTGGCAACAGAGAGCATCCACTGTTCATCCACGTCAACATTCTCTTCTAATATACATACAGCTGCTGGGTTCCCTTTGAAAGCCTCGTCAGTGAACGCGTCTATCTGAAATTTAATGAGAATAATATATGATAAAAAAGGATAAAAATGAAAGAAATAAATGCTTAATTTATTTAACAAGAGGAATCTATCCCTGCTTTGTATCATTTTGCTTGAATCGCGTATTCTGGTTTTTTTGAAAAAAAGTTAATAACTTCAGTATGGAGATAAAAATTCTCTAACTCTAGCTTCCACAAGCAAAGTGGAGAAAAAGTACATACGACAGCATATTTGATCGCTCTTTGAGACATTTTCCACAAACACTTGGTGAGCGAGTTGCTCTATTGAGGGGCAAGTTCTCCGATACTCCCAAAGAGGAAAATAGCAAATAAACAAGCGGAATGGGGAATTGGGGATCCTGTCAACAGTCAACACAATCAGTCAAGCAGCCACTTGTTCGCTTATTCGATGCTCTACGACAAATGGAAACCGTTAGATTCACATCAAACGGCACGGATAGGTTATAAGTTTCTCACAGTTTCACATCTGAACCGTTTGATATAAAATGGAAAGAGTCCGTGTTCTCTCAGGTACCTGAGATACAATTTAAAACAATGAACGGTTTAGATTAATTCCATTCATATTCAACTCAATCTGGTCCCTATTATGACTGTGGGGGTCTTCTTTGAGATTTGTGCGAAGCTAAAAGAACGGTCCGAATTTTCTGCTTGCACCTTAGGTACCTGGGGTGATATTGTAGTCAATGTATCTTACGGGCCTACAAAACTGGATCATATTTCGGCCCGTATATCTTGACAAACCCGACCTAAAACAAACATTTTCACATTTTTTTCGGCCCGCAAAAACAATCTCTCTTCCCTCTCAACAACAAGAAGGTCCGCCATGGCTACTCTCCTCCACTCATCGGTCTCGACCCGCACAACCAATCTCTCTCCCCTCTCAAAAACAACAAGGTCGGCCATGGCTGTTCTTCTCCACTCTTCGGCCCCTCCTGTAGTAGCCAGTGCGCGCAAGCGCAAACGGCGACCTTCTAGAAGAAAATTCAAACTACCCGCATTCCCTGGCTTCCTCCTAAAGCGTGCCTTCTCCTCTCTCGCCTCTCAACTTCCCCCGCCGCTGGATGTCCTTGCTCCTCCATTGATCAACGGCTCAAGACGAAGCGTCAGTTCTTTCAGAGTTGAACCTTTGATACTTCTTTTCTCGACTGCATCGGGCTCCGCGCTCGGATTGATTGCGAAGGAGATCGCGAAAATGAAGCTTCCGGTTGTTATACCAGAACTGGGGAGCAAGGCTGCGTACTTCTTGCTAGGGTTTGTGTTGTGCTTCTTGATTTGTAAAGCAATTTTCTTTAAGCCGAGGAGACGGAGCGGTTGGAGATTCTAATCTTGACTTCTTTATATTCTTTTCAAATTATTTTGGTCGCATGGTAAATTTGTAATGGTGCCAGTTTCATTGTTTACATGTTCTTGTTTTCTTTTTAACTGATCTGATGTTCTCCAAATTGCGTAATTTTTGAAGTTTTTTGTTTTTGAGGAAAATGATATATGGATTATGTTTCTCTTGTAACTTTTGTGAGTTGGATGTGGTTAGATGATTTTGACATGTTCAATTTTTTTACTTGTCTATGCGTTGGGTGGTAATATGCAGAGATTTCTGATTAGTAAAAGAAGTTCAATACAAGGTAAGTTTGGATTGTGCATTTCTGGTTTAGTGCAACAATAGTTACCAGTTTACTAGGGTTTACTAGGGTGTGCTGACCAAAGAGTATGGGTTATTTGCTTTTCACATGTCAAAACCAAGTTGATAGTTACAGTTAAATTACAAAACAATTTTAATCGTACCTGAACCAAATAAGGCAAAATACTGAACCATTAAAAAAAGTAAAATTTGTTCAGTTCAAACAAAATAATCAGACAGAATGACACTCCCGGAGAGGGTATTAAGCTGTCAGCCCAGAAATGGTACAAGTATTCTCAAAAGAGAGAGAGAGAGAGAGAGAGAGAGAGTTCTGACAAAAATTAATCTAATTACAAGTACCCAAAGAAACAAGCTTAATAAAGAGGATAAATTGCTAAAACGGGATTCTATAAAGTAAAAACAAAAAAAAGAACATCATCAACGCCTAATTTGGGGCAGAAGAAACGGGTAAAGAAGTCAAATCCTGTGCCCGAGATGGTCCAGTGACTATGATTAGTGGTTTGCTTTTACCCGCCCGGGTCGGACCCGACCCGTACCCGCCCGTGCCCGTTACCCGGGTTATCCGTGCCCGAGCCCGGGTATGGGTCGGGTAAACGGGTACACGGGTACGGGTAAAAAACGGGTATGGTACGATTTTTTAGTTTAAAACCCGACCAAACCCGGTCCGATTTAAGTCCGACCCGACCCGACCTGACCCGACCAACCCGACCCAGACCCGACCCCGACCCGACCCGACCCGACCCGACCCGTACCCGACCTGTACCCGACCCCATACCCGACCCGTACCCGTTAAAAAATTCAAAAAAATTCAAAAAAATTCAAAAAAAATTCAAAAAAAATCAGAAAAAATTCAAAAAAATTCGAAAAAATTCAAATTTTTTTGAAATTTCGAATTTGCCGCCTAAAAAAAAAAAAAAAAAAAAAAACGGGTACCCGACCCGGACCGCCCTACCCGTGCCGGGTACCACGGGCACGGGTAAAACTCGGGTCGGTTACGATTTTTGAAAATTATACCCGAGTATACCCGCCCCGAGATACCCATTTACCCGACCTACCCGTACCCGACCCAAACCCGTACCTGACCCCCGGTAAACCCGGTCCGCCTGAACCCGGTCCGAGAGCACAGCTCTAACTATGATGCCTCTTCCAGGGCATTATTTGATTTCCCTGAAATTTGGTTGCAACTCAGCGACCTTTTTTAAAATGAGGAGGCTTCAAATGCTTTTATTTTTTGTGCTTTCACGATGTCTCTATTTTTGAAAACTTTAATAATTTAAAATTTAAAACTTAAAAATCAAAATAAAACCGTTGAATATGATTTATATCATTTTATCTATGCATGTGTAAGTTTTTGAAATTATATGATGTTTCAATTTATTTGGGTTAATATCAAGAGATTGTAAAAAACATACTAATGTTGGATATGAACTGGTTTGGACTGTAACGGTCTCCACAATGGAAGTTTTTGTCTCAATTTCTGGCTGGAGCCGCTTGATTTTGAATTAATCCGGCGCAGTCATTTGTGCGAATTTATTTATTCCGTTACAATGGTAACCCACACTTAAGTCAGTCTCAAACTTATTAGTAATTTTAAATTACTTTGTGACATCTTTCATAAATAATAATACAAATAAATAATTTACTAAGTTAGATTGACAAATAGAAGGGAAAAACTTAACCGAAAACTTCAATTCAAGTTTTGAGTCTCTTCCCATGATTTTTTGGCAATTCTGAATATCAGAAAACAGCAAAGCTGTCACCGACGCATGCATATTTTTGCAAGCTTTTCGAAAAATGGTCATTTGCTAAAATCAGACCCTCGAGTGTCGTTTTAAGACCGATTGAAGTTTGGTCGTTATTTGCGTTTATGAAGACGTTGGAGTCATTCTATAACGGATGCGATCATACCAGCACTAAAGCACCGGATCCCATCGGAACTCCGCAGTTAAGCGTGCTTGGGCAGGAGTAGTACTAGGATGGGTGACCTCCTAGGAAGTCCCTGTGTTGCATTCCTTTTTTTATTTTTTTTCCGCTGCGGCACATCGCATCCGCGAATGACGTAATTATGTATGCGAGCACGAGGCGGTTGTATCGGAGCTTTTCGAATCATGAAATTTAAAATTCAAGATTAAATTAAATTATTTACATCAAATTGAATCGATTTTTAATTGAAAATGGAAGATTGATGAGGTTTTCCGAATCATGGAATTTTTAACATCCCCACCAGGAAAATTACATAACAAGGATGATTTTTTGGCATTTCTGAATATCAGAAAACGGCGAAGCGGTCACCGACGCATGCATATTTTTGCAAGCTTTTCGAAAAATGGTCATTTGCTAAAATCAGACCCTCGAGTGTCGTTTTAAGACCGATTGAAGTTTGGTCGTTATTTGCGTTTATGAAGACGTTGGAGTCATTCTATAACGGATGCGATCATACCAGCACTAAAGCACCGGATCCCATCAGAACTCCGCAGTTAAGCCTGCTTGGGCAGGAGTAGTACTAGGATGGGTGACCTCCTGGGAAGTCCCTGTGTTGCATTTCTTTTTTTCTTTTTTTCCGCTGCGGCACATCGCATCCGCGAAGGACGTAATTATGCATGCGAGCACGAGGCGGTTGTATCGGAGCTTTTCGAATCATGGAATTTAAAATTCAAGATTAAATTAAATTATTTACATCAAATTGAATCGATTTTTAATTGAAAAGGGAAGATTGATGAGGTTTTCCGAATCATGGAATTTTTAACATCCCCACCAGTAAAATTACATAACAAGGATGATTTTTTGGCATTTCTGAATATCAGAAAACGGCGAAGCGGTCACCGACGCATGCATATTTTTGCAAGCTTTTCGAAAAATGGTCATTTGCTAAAATCAGACCCTCGAGTGTCGTTTTAAGACCGATTGAAGTTTGGTCGTTATTTGCGTTTATGAAGACGTTGGAGTCATTCTATAACGGATGCGATCATACCAGCACTAAAGCACCGGATCCCATCGGAACTCCGCAGTTAAGCGTGCTTGGGCAGGAGTAGTACTAGGATGGGTGACCTCCTAGGAAGTCCCTGTGTTGCATTTCTTTTTTTCTTTTTTTCCGCTGCGGCACATCGCATCCGCGAATGACGTAATTATGCATGCGAGCACGAGGCGGTTGTATCGGAGCTTTTCGAATCATGAAATTTAAAATTCAAGATTAAATTAAATTATTTACATCAAATTGAATCGATTTTTAATTTAAAAGGGAAGATTGATGTGGTTTTCCGAATCATGGAATTTTTAACATCCCCACCAGGAAAATTACATAACAAGGATGATTTTTTGGCATTTCTGAATATCAGAAAACGGCGAAGCGGTCACCGACGCATGCATATTTTTGCAAGCCTTTCGAAAAGTGGTCATTTGCTAAAATCAGACCCTCGAGTGTCGTTTTAAGACCGATTGAAGTTTGGTCGTTATTTGCGTTTATGAAGACGTTGGAGTCATTCTATAACGGATGCAATCATACCAGCACTAAAGCACCGGATCCCATCGGAACTCCGCAGTTAAACTTGCTTGGGCAGGAGTAGTACTAGGATGGGTGACCTCCTGGGAAGTCCCTTTGTTGCATTTCTTTTTTTCTTTTTTTCCGCTGCGGCACATCGCATCCGCGAAGGACGTAATTATGCATGCGAGCACGAGGCGGTTGTATCGGAGCTTTTCGAATCATGAAATTTAAAATTCAAGATTAAATTAAATTATTTACATCAAATTGAATCGATTTTTAATTGAAAAGGGAAGATTGATGAGGTTTTCCGAATCATGGAATTTTTAACATCCCCACCAGGAAAATTACATAACAAGGATGATTTTTTGGCATTTCTGAATATCAGAAAACGGCGAAGCGGTCACCGACGCATGCATATTTTTGCAAGCCTTTCGAAAAGTGGTCATTTGCTAAAATCAGTCCCTCGAGTGTCGTTTTAAGACCGATTGAAGTTTGGTCGTTATTTGCGTTTATGAAGACGTTGGAGTCATTCTATAACGGATGCGATCATACCAGCACTAAAGCACCGGATCCCATCAGAACTCCGCAGTTAAGCCTGCTTGGGCAGGAGTAGTACTAGGATGGGTGACCTCCTGGGAAGTCCCTGTGTTGCATTTCTTTTTTTCTTTTTTTCCGCTGCGAAACATCGCATCCGCGAATGACGTAATTATGTATGCGAGCACGAGGCGGTTGTATCGGAGCTTTTCGAATCATGAAATTTAAAATTCAAGATTAAATTAAATTATTTACATCAAATTGAATCGATTTTTAATTGAAAAGGGAAGATTGATGAGGTTTTCCGAATCATGGAATTTTTAACATCCCCACCAGGAAAATTACATAACAAGGATGATTTTTTGGCAATTATGAATATCAGAAAACGGCGAAGCGGTCACCGACGCATGCATATTTTTGCAAGCTTTTCGAAAAGTGGTCATTTGCTAAAATCAGACCCTCGAGTGTCGTTTTAAGACCTATTGAAGTTTGGTCGTTATTTGCGTTTATGAAGACGTTGGAGTCATTCTATAACGGATGCGATCATACCAGCACTAAAGCACCGGATCCCATCGGAACTCCGCAGTTAAGCGTGCTTGGGCAGGAGTAGTACTAGGATGGGTGACCTCCTAGGAAGTCCCTGTGTTGCATTTCTTTTTTTATTTTTTTCCGCTGCGGCACATCGCATCCGCGAATGACGTAATTATGTATGCGAGCACGAGGAAGTTGTATCGGAGCTTTTCGAACCATGAAATTTAAAATTCAAGATTAAATTAAATTATTTACATCAAATTGAATCGATTTTTAATTGAAAAGGGAAGATTGATGAGGTTTTCCGAATCATGAAATTTTTAACATCCCCACCAGGAAAATTACATAACAAGGATGATTTTTTGGCAATTCTGAATATCAGAAAACGGCGAAGCGGTCACCGACGCATGCATATTTTTGCAAGCCTTTCGAAAAGTGGTCATTTGCTAAAATCAGACCCTCGAGTGTCGTTTTAAGACCGATTGAAGTTTGGTCGTTATTTGCGTTTATGAAGACGTTGGAGTCATTCTATAACGGATGCGATCATACCAGCACTAAAGCACCGGATCCCATCGGAACTCCGCAGTTAAGCGTGCTTGGGCAGGAGTAGTACTAGGATGGGTGACCTCCTAGGAAGTCCCTGTGTTGCATTTCTTTTTTTATTTTTTTCCGCTGCGGCACATCGCATCCGCGAATGACGTAATTATGTATGCGAGCACGAGGCGGTTGTATCGGAGCTTTTCGAACCATGAAATTTAAAATTCAAGATTAAATTAAATTATTTACATCAAATTGAATCGATTTTTAATTGAAAAGGGAAGATTGATGAGGTTTTCCGAATCATGAAATTTTTAACATCCCCACCAGGAAAATTACATAACAAGGATGATTTTTTGGCAATTCTGAATATCAGAAAACGGCGAAGCGGTCACCGACGCATGCATATTTTTGCAAGCTTTTCGAAAAGTGGTCATTTGCTAAAATCAGACCCTCGAGTGTCGTTTTAAGACCGATTGAAGTTTGGTCGTTATTTGCGTTTATGAAGACGTTGGAGTCATTCTATAACGGATGCGATCATACCAGCACTAAAGCACCGGATCCCATCGGAACTCCGCAGTTAAGCCTGCTTGGGCAGGAGTAGTACTAGGATGGGTGACCTCTTGGGAAGTCCCTGTGTTGCATTTCTTTTTTTCTTCTTTTCCGCTGCGGCACGTCGCATTCGCGAATGACGTAATTATGTATGCGAGCACGAGGCGGTTGTATCGGAGCTTTTCGAATCATGAAATTTAAAATTCAAGATTAAATTATATTATTTACATCAAATTGAATCGATTTTTAATTGAAAAGGGAAGATTGATGAGGTTTTCCGAATCATGAAATTTTTAACATCCCCACCAGGAAAATTACATAACAAGGATGATTTTTTGGCAATTCTGAATATCAGAAAACGGCGAAGCGGTCACCGACGCATGCATATTTTTGCAAGCTTTTCGAAAAGTGGTCATTTGCTAAAATCAGACCCTCGAGTGTCGTTTTAAGACCGATTGAAGTTTGGTCGTTATTTGCGTTTATGAAGACGTTGGAGTCATTCTATAACGGATGCGATCATACCAGCACTAAAGCACCGGATCCCATCGGAACTCCGCAGTTAAGCGTGCTTGGGCAGGAGTAGTACTAGGATGGGTGACCTCTTGGGAAGTCCCTGTGTTGCATTTCTTTTTTTCTTCTTTTCCGCTGCGGCACGTCGCATTCGCGAATGACGTAATTATGTATGCGAGCACGAGGCGGTTGTATCGGAGCTTTTCGAATCATGAAATTTAAAATTCAAGATTAAATTATATTATTTACATCAAATTGAATCGATTTTTAATTGAAAAGGGAAGATTGATGAGGTTTTCCGAATCATGAAATTTTTAACATCCCCACCAGGAAAATTACATAACAAGGATGATTTTTTGGCAATTATGAATATCAGAAAATGGCGAAGCGGTCACCGACGCATGCATATTTTTGCAAGCTTTTCGAAAAGTGGTCATTTGCTAAAATCAGACCCTCGAGTGTCGTTTTAAGACCTATTGAAGTTTGGTCGTTATTTGCGTTTATGAAGACGTTGGAGTCATTCTATAACGGATGCGATCATACCAGCACTAAAGCACCGGATCCCATCGGAACTCCGCAGTTAAGCGTGCTTGGGCAGGAGTAGTACTAGGATGGGTGACCCCCTGGGAAGTCCCTGTGTTGCATTCCTTTTTTTATTTTTTTCCGCTGCGGCACGTCACATCCGCGAATGACGTAATTATGTATGCGAGCACGAGGCGGTTGTATCGGAGCTTTTCGAATCGTGAAATTTAAAATTCAAGATTAAATTAAATTATTTACATCAAATTGAATCGATTTTTAATTGAAAAGGGAAGATTGATGAGGTTTTCCGAATCATGGAATTTTTAACATCCCCACCAGGAAAATTACATAACAAGGATGATTTTTTGGCAATTCTGAATATCAGAAAACGGCGAAGCGGTCACCGACGCATGCATATTTTTGCAAGCTTTTCGAAAAGTGGTCATTTGCTAAAATCAGACCCTCGAGTGTCGTTTTAAGACCGATTGAAGTTTGGTCGTTATTTGCGTTTATGAAGACGTTGGAGTCATTCTATAACGGATGCGATCATACCAGCACTAAAGCACCGGATCCCATCGGAACTCCGCAGTTAAGCGTGCTTGGGCAGGAGTAGTACTAGGATGGGTGACCTCTTGGGAAGTCCCTGTGTTGCATTTCTTTTTTTCTTCTTTTCCGCTGCGGCACGTCGCATTCGCGAATGACGTAATTATGTATGCGAGCACGAGGCGGTTGTATCGGAGCTTTTCGAATCATGAAATTTAAAATTCAAGATTAAATTATATTATTTACATCAAATTGAATCGATTTTTAATTGAAAAGGGAAGATTGATGAGGTTTTCCGAATCATGAAATTTTTAACATCCCCACCAGGAAAATTACATAACAAGGATGATTTTTTGG
Organism: Carex sylvatica; assembly: GCA_964058845.1. NCBI lineage: Eukaryota > Viridiplantae > Streptophyta > Magnoliopsida > Poales > Cyperaceae > Carex > Carex sylvatica. The sequence continues at coordinate 16,041 of CAXKVR010000372.1, forward strand.
CAATTATGAATATCAGAAAATGGCGAAGCGGTCACCGACGCATGCATATTTTTGCAAGCTTTTCGAAAAGTGGTCATTTGCTAAAATCAGACCCTCGAGTGTCGTTTTAAGACCTATTGAAGTTTGGTCGTTATTTGCGTTTATGAAGACGTTGGAGTCATTCTATAACGGATGCGATCATACCAGCACTAAAGCACCGGATCCCATCGGAACTCCGCAGTTAAGCGTGCTTGGGCAGGAGTAGTACTAGGATGGGTGACCCCCTGGGAAGTCCCTGTGTTGCATTCCTTTTTTTATTTTTTTCCGCTGCGGCACGTCACATCCGCGAATGACGTAATTATGTATGCGAGCACGAGGCGGTTGTATCGGAGCTTTTCGAATCGTGAAATTTAAAATTCAAGATTAAATTAAATTATTTACATCAAATTGAATCGATTTTTAATTGAAAAGGGAAGATTGATGAGGTTTTCCGAATCATGGAATTTTTAACATCCCCACCAGGAAAATTACATAACAAGGATGATTTTTTGGCAATTCTGAATATCAGAAAACGGCGAAGCGGTCACCGACGCATGCATATTTTTGCAAGTGATATCTCCATATTATATCTAAATTATGGCCCTAATTTACAATGAAACCTGTGCTTTAAAGCCTATGAATGTGGACTTTTTACTTATATTTCGATGAAATGTGGTACTGCTATGCTTTGTTTGGTATTTTGCAGGAAAAAGGGCGAAAAACTGGTTCTGACTACTTTTCATACGGCCCGTATGATATTCTGTACAGGCCGTACAAGAACTGTCCAACCACACAGAAGGATCCACAACAGAGGCACAAAGTCTCCAAGTCAAAGCCCAGGCATACGGGCCGTACGGGATCCTGTACGGGCCGTACAAAGCTGATTCGGAAAATCCAGCTGGAATCTGAATTGAGCACAATTTGAGGAGCCGAAAAGGAAACCCCTGGAGGCGTGATCTGGGGCATTAAAGGAGATATTCCACAGCAGGAAAGGGGATTAATAGCTAATCAATCAATAACTTTCGAGGATTCATTCTATCATTCATTCTTTCTAGGTTTCGGACAAGAGGAAAAGAAGAAGAGAAGGGAAGAACGCGAGTTTTCCACGGATCTTCGGATTTTCCACTGTTTTATCATGAACTCTTTTATTTCTTGTTATTTGTGTTATCTTATGAACATGAGTAGCTAATTTTATTAGTTTCTAGGGGTAAGATGTAGTTTCTAGTTTTGTTTTGTTGTATGCTACTTGGATTTGTGTTGAACGCTTTGTTTTTACTTTGTTATGTAGTATTTTTATTGCTCTATTTGTGCTTGCTTGAATCTGATTAGTCATCCCGTTAGATGAATGCGCACATCTAAGTGTTAGGAGCCAAGTCTATGAAATTCATTCCAACCGAATAAAGTATATGAAGTAGGGTGAAACCAAGGAGTACCCGAAAGGCGAAACTTTCCTCGAGGCGAAAGTCCTTGGATACTTTTAGTAAACTAACGAGTAACTTAGATAAATTAGGCCAAAATGCGAAAGTTGAGGTTTAACGCATCTAAGAGGGAAGTACTTGAGTCCGGTAATCGGGTATTAGGCCAAAATGCGAAAGTTGAGGTTAGGTATCTAGATCTGGACAAAAGAAACCCTAAACACAGTATCAACACAAAAAACAGTAGCTGCAGCATTAACTTGAGGTTCCATACGGACCGTACGGGAATCTGTACGGGCCGTATGCCTTGAGACTGAACAGAAATGAAATCTGAACCCTGGAAACTCCTTTTTATCAATTGGAAACAACTTTAACTATCTTTTATTGTCTTTTAATCAGTAGAATTGTTAGAACTAAAACCAAACCAATTTCTCTCACTTCTAGAATCTTAAGTGATTTTAGGATAAGTCCGGTGTTTTTATTCCGTCCCTGCGGATCGATACCTGAGCATACTCAACGACAGGATAGTACACTTGCTATCTGAATTGACAGAGTATAACAAAGGTTTAAAAAGTATAGCTTGCTATACTGAAACTTTTTGGCATATTCTCGTGCGATCAGCAAGCCTTCCGAAAAGTGGTCATTTGCTAAAATCAGACACCGGAGTGTCGTTTTAAAACCTATTGAAGTTTGATCGTTATTTGCGTTTATGAAGACGTTGGAGTCATTCTATAACGGATGTGATCATACCAGCACTAAAGCACCGAATCCCATAGGAACTCCGCAGTTAAGCTTGCTTGGGCAGGAGTAGTACTAGGATGGGTGCCCTCCTGGGAAGTCCCTGTGTTGCATTTCTTTTTTTATTTTTTTCCGCTGCGGCACATCGCATCCGCGAATGACGTAATTATGTATGCGAGCACGAGGCGGTTGTATCGGAGCTTTTCGAATCATGAAATTTAAAATTCAAGATTAAATTAAATTATTTACATCAAATTGAATCGATTTTTAATTGAAAAGGGAAGATTGATGAGATTTTCAGAATCATGAAATTTTTAACATCCCCACCAGGAAAATTACATAACAAGGATGATTTTTTGGCATTTCTGAATATCAGAAAACGGCGAAGCGGTCACCGACGCATGCATATTTTTGCAAGCTTACCGAAAAGTGGTCATTTGCTAAAATCAGACCCTCGAGTGTCGTTTTAAGACCGATTTAAGTTTGGTCGTTATTTGCGTTTATGAAGACGTTGGAGTCATTCTATAACGGATGCGATCATACCAGCACTAAAGCACCGGATCCCATCGAAACTCTGCAGTTAAGCGTGCTTGGGCAGGAGAAGTACTAGGATGGGTGACCTCCTGGGAAGTCCCTGTGTTGCATTCCTTTTTTTATTTTTTTCCGCTGCGACACATCGCATCCGCGAATGACGTAATTATGTATGCGAGCACGAGGCGGTTGTATCGGAGCTTTTCGAATCATGAAATTTAAAATTCAAGATTAAATTAAATTATTTACATCAAATTTAATCGATTTTTAATTGAAAAGGGAAGATTGATGAGGTTTTCCGAATCATGAAATTTTTAACATCCCCACCAGGAAAATTACATAACAAGGATGATTTTTTGGCATTTCTGAATATCAGAAAACGGCGAAGCGGTCACCGACCCATGCATATTTTTACAAGCTTTTCGAAAAGTGGTCATTTGCTAAAATAAGACCCTCGAGTGTCGTTTTAAGACCGATTGAAGTTTGGTCGTTATTTGCGTTTATGAAGACGTTGGAGTCATTCTATAACGGATACGATCATACCAGCACTAAAGCACCGGATCCCATCGGAACTCCGCAGTTAAGCGTGCTTGGGCAGGAGTAGTACTAGGATGGGTGACCTCCTGGGAAGTCCCTGTGTTGCTTTCCTTTTTTTATTTTTTTCCGCTGCGGCACATCGCATCCGCGAATGACGTAATTATGTATGCGAGCACGAGGCGGTTGTATCGGAGCTTTTCGAATCATGAAATTTAAAATTCAAGATTAAATTAAATTATTTACATCAAATTGAATCAATTTTTAATTGAAAAGGGAAGATTCATGAGGTTTTCCGAATCATGGAATTTTTAACATCCCCACCAGGAAAATTACATAACAAGGATGATTTTTTGGCATTTCTGAATATCAGAAAACGGCGAAGCGGTCACCGACGCATGCATATTTTTGCAAGCTTTTCGAAAAGTGGTCATTTGCTAAAATCAGACCCTGGAGTGTCGTTTTAAGACCGATTGAAGTTTGGTCGTTATTTGCGTTTATGAAGACGTTGGAGTCATTCTATAACGGATGCGATCATACCAGCACTAAAGCACCGGATCCCATCGGAACTCCGCAGTTAAGCGTGTTTGGGCAGGAGTAGTACTAGGATGGGTGACCTCCTGGGAAGTCCCTGTGTTGCATTTTTTTTTTTTCCGCTGCGGCACGTCGCATCCGCGAATGACGTAATTATGTGTGAGTAGTACTAGGATGGGTGACCTCCTGGGAAGTCCCTGTGTTGCATTTTTTTTTTTTTTCCGCTGCGGCACGTCGTATCCGCGAATGACGTAATTATGTATGCGAGCACGAGGCGGTTGTATCGGAGCTTTTCGAATCATAAAATTTAAAATTCAAGATTAAATTAAATTATTTACATCAAATTGAATCGATTTTTAATTGAAAAGGGAAGATTGATGAGGTTTTTCGAATCATGGAATTTTTAACATCCCCACCAGGAAAATTACATAACAAGGATGATTTTTTGGCAATTCTGAATATCAGAAAACGGCGAAGCGGTCACCGACGCATGCATATTTTTGCAAGCTTTTCGAAAAGTGGTCATTTGCTAAAATCAGACCCTCGAGTGTCGTTTTAAGACCGATTGAAGTTTGGTCGTTATTTGCGTTTATGAAGATGTTGGAGTCATTCTCTAACGGATGTGATCATACCAGCACTAAAGCACCGGATTCCATCGGAACTCCGCAGTTAAGCGTGCTTGGGCAGGAGTAGTACTAGGATGGGTGACCTCCTGGGAAGTCCCTGTGTTGCATTCCTTTTTTTATTTTTTTCCGCTGCGGCACATCGCATCCGCGAATGACGTAATTATGTATGCGAGCATGAGGCGGTTGTATCGGAGCTTTTAGAATCATGAAATTTAAAATTCAAGATTAAATCAAATTATTTACATCAAATTGAATCGATTTTTAATTGAAAAGGGAAGATTGATGAGGTTTTCCGAATCATGAAATTTTTAACATCCCCACCAGGAAAATTACATAACAAGGATGATTTTTTGGCAATTATGAATATCAGAAAACGGCGAAGCGGTCACCGACGCATGCATATTTTTGCAATCTTTCCGAAAAGTGGTCATTTGCTAAAATCAGACCCTCGAGTGTCGTTTTAAGACCGATTGAAGTTTGGTCGTTATTTGCGTTGATAAAGACGTTGGAGTCATTCTATAACGGATTCGTTATACGATCATACCAGCACTAAAGCACTGGATCCCATCGAAACTCCGCAGTTAAGCGTGCTTGGGCAGGTGTAGTACTAGGATGGGTGACCTCCTGGGAAGTCCCTGTGTTGCATTCCTTTTTTTATTTTTTTCCGCTGCGGCACGTCGCATCCGCGAATGACGTAATTAGTTATGCGAGCACGAGGCGGTTGTATCGGAGCTTTTCGAATCATGAAATTTAAAATTCAAGATTAAATTAAATTATTTACATCAAATTAAATCGATTTTTAATTGAAAAGAGAAGATTGATGAGGTTTTCCGAATCATGGAATTTTTAACATCCCACCAGAAAAATTACATAACAAGGATGATTTTTTGGCAATTCTGAATATCAGAAAACGGCGCAGCTGTCACCGACGCATGCATATTTTTGCAAGCCTTCCGAAAAGTGGTCATTTGCTAAAATCAGACACTCGAGTGTCGTTTTAAGACCGATTGAAGTTTGATCGTTATTTGCGTTTATGAAGACGTTGGAGTTATTCTTTAACAGATGCGATCATACCAGCACTAAAGCACCGGATCCCATCGGAACTCCGCAGTTAAGCGTGCTTGGGCAGGAGTAGTACTAGGATGGGTGACCTCCTGGGAAGTCCCTGTGTTGCATTCCTTTTTTTATTTTTTTCCGCTGCGGCAAGTCGCATCCGCGAATGACGTAATTATGTACGCGAGCACGAGGCGATTGTATCGGAGCTTTTCGAATCATGAAATTTAAAATTCAAGATTAAATTAAATTATTTACATCAAATTGAATCAATTTTTAATTGAAAAGGGAAGATTCATGAGGTTTTCCGAATCATGGAATTTTTAACATCCCCACCAGGAAAATTACATAACAAGGATGATTTTTTGGCATTTCTGAATATCAGAAAACGGCGAAGCGGTCACCGACGCATGCATATTTTTGCAAGCTTTTCGAAAAGTGGTCATTTGCTAAAATCAGACCCTCGAGTGTCGTTTTAAGACCGATTGAAGTTTGGTCGTTATTTGCGTTTATGAAGACGTTGGAGTCATTCTATAATGGATGCGATCATACTAGCACTAAAGCATCGGATCCCATCGGAACTCTGCAGTTAAGCGTGCTTGGGCAGGAGTAGTACTAGGATGGGTGACCTCCTGGGAAGTCCCTGTGTTGCATTCCTTTTTTTATTTTTTTCCGCTGCGGCACGTCGCATCCGCGAATGACGTAATTATGTTTGCGAGCACGAGGCGGTTGTATCGGAGCTTTTCGAATCATGAAATTTAAAATTCAAGATTAAATTAAATTATTTACATCAAATTAAATCGATTTTTAATTGAAAAGAGAAGATTGATGAGGTTTTCCGAATCATGGAATTTTTAACATCCCCATCAGGAGAATTACATAACAAGGATGATTTTTTGGCAATTCTGAATATCAGAAAACGGCGAAGCTGTTACCGACGCATTCATATTTCAATATAAAGATCACATCTAACGGTTCAGATCGACCATTTCTACATTGGAAACACAAAAATGAGTTATAAGCATATGTGGAGATATGTTTATATATATATTAATTTTATTATTATGAAATTATATATTATATGAGCTCAGTATATATAATTTAATAAATAATGTTCGTTAGTTCAACGAGCATATTTTGCTAGGAAGAGAGTAGTTATTGCGTTCGTTAATTATGTTCTGCACATTTTTTTTTAATTTTCTCTCTTTTGTAAATTTGAAGGTTAATAATTCAAAAAGAGATGGGGATTGTATTACATTATGTGGTTTTTGAATTATTGAGATTTTAGTAGGTTTTACTGTAATAATCTAAGGTCATATTTGATTGTGGAGTAAAGTTAATGAGAATTAAATTGCTTACTTCAGCGTACTCTTCTTATAATTTTATATCTCGTTTGGTAATTTATGTCCCACCAAAAACCGGAAATACCGTATTAGGGTGTGATCGATATCCGTGCCTCGTGTTAATTAACTCAATAAAACACAAGGCTAATCAAATAAAATTAATAAACAAATGCGGAAGCATTAAATATCATAACAGAAGCACAAGTCAAAATATCAGTAAATAAACATACACATATAATTTCCATACAACCCACATCATTATAAAGTAAAACATAATCTAAAAAATGAGATACATGATCTAACGAGTCTGATATAATTTTGCACATTTTTCTCAATTCGATTATACCGAACAAGTACTTCTTAACTCCACTTAAATGTTCTTCTTAACTCCACTTAAAATTTAATCATGTGATGCCAAATAATAAAAAGGACACTATATCAAGGTTAAATATACACAGAATAGACATAAATTAATACGTTTGCCATGGAAGATAAATCTCAGTCACGTAAACCATCTACAATTAAGGTAAATCTATGAATAAAAAAAATATGCGACCTCAGATGAACTTATATTTGTAATCACATTCAAGTATCCATAAAGAGAAGAATACGGGCATCGGATGTTTCCGAATAATCTCAAATTCTATTTTTATTTTTTTGGTTGGAATACTAGCGTATTTTATTTACCTTATATTTGTAAAAAATATCAAATATAAGCAAGTTTGTTACCAATAATGTTAGCAACACATAATTGAAATACTTACATTTTCTATTCAAAACAATTATACTATAGTTCTTTTTATCACCGTCATGTTTTTATTTAAAAATTATTATTATTATTATTATAAAAATGTGTCAAAATAAAGACATTAAATATAATCTATATTATTTCGGAAATATCACATAAAAAAATATCACCTTTTTTTTAATGAATTAATTAATGGAACAATCGCGACGTCAGTGCATTATTTTTTTCAAAATTTTGAAACCAATCAAAATTAAGTCAAAAAGTCATAATATTTTACATGTGTATGGAGAAAAAATAATATAGATTATATTTAACTATTTTACTTTGACATTTTAGTTTTAAATTGAAGTTATTAAATTTTATTTATAAATGAAAGCATAATAAAAACTTTCAAAATGAAACCATTTGAACCGTCTTACTAATTACTGTTTTATACTTGCATATTTATAGTATCTATCAATTATCTTTGTAAAACTTGGATGTGTATACATCAATTAGCAGTTACGTATCCGTATAAATTAGGTGCAATTTGATTTCTAAATTTTCACATCAATCTATTACACGTGTATTTGTATTCACTGGGAAAATGTAGAATACAAATGTCTGTGCTGAATTTAATTTGGTCTGTTTACATCCTTAATCAGAAGGTTCATATTGATATTATAGGTTTACTATTTCAATTTTGTATATTTTAAAAGTCCTAATCTATATATATAAAGCATTTTTCTTTCATAATTTTAACTTCCTAATTAAGTACAATTTATAACATTTGATTATTATTGGACTTTTGTCAATATGAAATGTAACAGATTAGGGGCGAATTTGCAGTTTTATATAATATTATATGTAATCTCCAATTTTTATACTCTAAACAACTCGTTATCGGTTTTTTATCAATTATTTTAAAAATCTAAGTAAGTGGGCATTGACGTAATAATTAACCACGTGTGCATTGCTATGATACTCGATCAAGATAATCTACATTTTAAAAGGTTAGGAGATCAAGTTTGAAAGCTCAAAACAACGGTTGATAATTCTCAAAATGCATTATGAAAGATCAAAACTTATGCATCCACACAATAATAGGTGTAAACAATTATTTTTTAAAACTGAAATAAATAGGTGTACATTGATATCATTGGTCACTATGCATCCACACAATAAATAAGTAGATGTGCATGACACAATAAAAAGGTGCACATTCTAGAGTAGAACTAGGGTGTTCTTAAGTTCACCAAATTCCTTGGTGAACTCAAGTCTAAAACCCATCGAATTAACTTCTAATGATGATTTCGAACCGTTGAAATCTGTGTACTTTACGAGTGATGTGTCTACATGTAAAAAAATTTAATTTTAAAATTTATTTTGCATTAAAAAAATGAAAGCATTAAAATTTGTTATATCTCAAAATTTTAAAACATAATTTATTTGCTAAATTAAAAATTTTCGCTCAAATTTAAAATTTTGGTTAATAAAATGACATTTCAGATTTTTATCTAATTAATTTTAAGGTGATACTAAAATTTTGAGATATAATCGAACTATGAATTTAATGTGTACTAAGTTAAGAATTTGAATCTAAAATATAAATTCTATAAACTAATGGTAATTATTCGAGTAGTTCGTGAATTTAAAAATTCATTACCATCGTGAAACTTAAGAAAGAAAATAAACCAAATTTTATCGATTCATGTAAATAAATAAATATATCAAGTTCTAATTAAGAGAATAAATACACAATTGTTTGTACAAATAACATTATATAAAAGTTACAAGTTTTGTTCGTTTATAATCCATAGAATTTGAGTTAGATAATTATATATATGTATATACTAGTTAATATTAAATAATTCAGATTCTAAGATTCAATTGTAAACACTTGAAAATATTCATACGACATTATAAAAATATATCACGAAACCTCAATTCAAATTTATAAAGAAAACGTAATTCTAGATCAAACAATCAAGTTATATAAATTATGAATTTTTGGAACCATTGATCTATGGATCTAGCACGTATCTTAAAGATATCCCAAGCCTTTGATTTAAATAAAACCGAGATTTAACCCCATTTGATTTTTATTTCGGGTCCACCCTAAAAAGAAATTCACACCCTCTGAGATATCTCATTCTGCGTGACTTTTGGAAAATCTCAACCCATTTAAATACGTTTAGCACAAATCTTAAAGCCGACCCTCTCTATTTTATTTTCTCTCTCCTCTCGTTCCCCTTCTCCTTTCCATGCGAAATAGAGGCAGGCGCCTCCCCTCTCCTTGTTTCGCTGCAACCCTAGCCCACCCCTCTCGATTCTTCCTCTGACTCTCCGACCCCACTCCGTGCTCCTTCTCTCCTTTTTCCTTCCCTCATGGAGAAGAACTCCGAGTTTGAGTTTCCCCCGATTCCTCTCTTCTCCGTACGAGCCCGTCTCGTCGGCTGTCAGTGAAACCCACGCCCCCTTACGACTTTGGTTGCCTTGTTCCATTCCTTGGCAGAAGGTTGGTAATTCCCACCCCTATATCTTGTTGATTGAGGCTTGTGTGGTTCTCTCTCTCTTTTTTTTTGCCTTGCTCATGTGTTGAGAACCCTCTCTCTCCCTCTATTCTCTTTGCCAGTTTTCCTTGTCTGCTCGGTTCTGTGAGTGCAAAATTGCGGTGGATTGTGTTGATTGTTGCAATCTTGACGGTGCCGCTGTTGGCTTCTTTCGTTAATATCTTGGGACGGTTGCAAGGCGAGGCTTCCGATACTTGGAACCGGCCGTTTTCACTATCCTTCCTCTATGTTTGCTCTAATCGGGTAAGCTTTAGCACCTTGCCTTTTTCTGTGATGGTGCTGTGAAAGATTGAATTTTTGCGGTTTGCCCGGGTTGTTGATTTTCCCGGCAAGCCAATGCACGTAGCTGTGTTGCCGTGCTCTCTGACCTGCTGCCTTTCTTTGTTTCTGGTGTGCTATTCTGTCTGGTATATGTGCATATGTGCATGTGTGCTTGTGTGTTTTGCTGGCTGTGTGCTTTGCCTTGACCTGTGCTTGTTCTCTGTTTTGCTGGTCTTGCTTTTGCTTGGCTGTGTTGCGATTGTGTGAAATATGAAGTGCTGGTACCAGTGGTATCAGCCCAGTATACTACTGGTATGGTGCTGATTTTGTGTGCATACCAGCCCTTGAACTGACAGGGACCTCGTTACAATTATTGCAAACTTTGGGGTTGATTGTGTGAGAAATCAGCCCTTGTAACTATTAAAATAAGTGGAGGGGCCTTTATGCAAATCCGAAAATTTTGAGTGTATATATGCGGCCTTAAAATTTTGTATATTAGATTGGGCCTTAGACCTCTCCTTGCTGGGCCGAAATGTTATGAAACTGTAGTGGGCCAAATCTGAAATGTTTAAGTAAATGGTTAACAGGACTTTGGGCGTTTATTAAATGCATGCATTGATGAATTGAAATGGGCCTTGGATTTAAATTGAGTTGGAATAAAAATAATTGACAAGCCAAATGGGCCGAAAGGTATAAAGGAATCGACAGATTAAAAGATGGCTTTTAAAAAAATTTAGGTTTTTATAATGTAACCGAATAAAACCGGATGCTTATGTAAACTTAAATTTAAATCGGGAAATGATTATACCGTCCAGGGTCTTGATGCCTCGATGATAGCTCATAACATAATTTGAGCAGATACTAAAATAACCCGATTGGACACTTGTATGATCCCGAAACAAACCAAATTAAAACACCCAACACGTTTAAATAAAATAAAAGTGTAACAAAACAAGTTTTAAAAATCTTATAACAATTAAGTGTTTTTGAAACATAAACGAAAAATATTTATTTGGACTTAGATTTGAAACGACGAATAAAAGGTAAAATTAGAATAGTAATAAAATAACGAATTGTGAACTTAGAGTTAAATAATTAGAAAGCTCGTAAAATAGTTTAATATCTCGTCTCTAAAATTTTATAAACAAATTACGTATCTAAGTTAGAAAAATAATTAAAATATGTTAAGCTAAATATTAGTTAGTAATAAATATACAACTTATATATTTTATTAAAATAGTAACATTAGGAATTTTTAATAATAAAATAACTTTCGAAACATCATTCGATCGATTATAATAATTATAGTTAAGATCAAATAAATCAAACTAGATAATAAGTTAGAATATATTAAGTAAGTAGGACACGTATAAAATTTTCCTAACCGTGACTAATTATTTTGCGAATATTTCGACATTAGAATTTTTACAAATAAATTATCTTCAAATTAAAATAATAAAGGTACCATTTATTTTAAAATTAAATTAGACTAGATTTATCAAAGTAAATAATCAAGTGACAAGTTTTATAAATTGAGATAATCGAGAATACGAATTAAACATATTTAATGGGGCGAGGGTTAGAATAATTTAGAGTAGATATTAATTAGTTATAATTGCGTAATTACAGATCAGTCGACTCCGTACGAGTCTGACCCTTGGACTGATCCGACTGACCCGCGGTTCGGAGCATACGCGGAGCACGCTGATCATTAGCGACAGAGACTCCAGCCCCCACAGGTGTGGGATATCTGAATTATTCTTTTCGTGGGCGTACTCTTACCAGTCGATCCATCTGACCTGACATCCGCACTTTACTTTTAAGTAGTTGCATTAAAACTGTAGAGCATGTTTATCCTTTCTGCACTGTAGGTAGAATTGCATAAACCCTGACAAACTCAAATTTACTGTATTTTAGGAGTAGAGTAATTAAATAATATTATATGTATATTATTAGAATATTAGGATATTAGTTTGTCTTCTTCTCGTGGAAGACAATATATTATTATTATATTACGTGCACATGCATACATTGGTGAGAGCTGAGCAGGGCCGAGTGACTTCGTTCCGTCTCGGTGTCACTTGGCATGGGACGGCCCGACAGCCGCTGAGCTGAGTGTCACTTGATTCTCAGATGGCCTTAGGATTTATATTATATGTATAAACTTTGGTTATGTATCATTTTCGATCATTTTTACTATTTGACGTGAGCAGTTCCGATCTCGAGTTCTGTGGCACGGTACGATTCGGGAATTTATTCCTTCCCTACATTAGGAGCTACTTTGCCTAGAAACGGAAGTTCCCAAGGCCCAATGCGGACCTTGAGGAATGAAGTGCAAGTGCATAAGGTCGACGAGCCTTGATGCACGGGGGTCGACGAGCCCCCTGGTCCTATTGGTCTGGCCGGACGGTAGAGTTCTCTCCTGCTCATGAGGGAAGAGATTAACAATTTTACGACATGCATTGTATGATTTCTCCTATTGGATATGTTTGGGTGATGAATCGTTAGGCGAGATGACACACCGGATTTTGATATACCCATCGGCTAGCGTGCTTATAACTTGTGGGCAATGCTCGATGTCACTAGGCAACGTGTATCATTGCGCCTATGATCGCAGTCCTTGGATTATATTATTCGGATCCTTTGATCCTATTGGCACGGCACGGGGTGACTTTTATTTGATTCTATATCATTATTATATTTGGGCACACAGTGCGAGGTGTACTGGATTCCGATTTGATTTCTATCCGATACTATACTTTGATTTTACTTTGGGTTATTTTGCATGTTGGCATAATAGAATAATCGCATTCATGGCATCATTAAGAAGTATTATAAATTTTATTAGATATTAATATAGGTTCACACATATGCATATTTTAAAGTTTATTCATTTTATAATTAAAAGTGCTTTGACCGTAGAGGATCCCTGAGGGGATAATTCTGGGTCACATACTGGGCGATTCATCGCTCACCCACAAGTTGTTTCGTGGGTTTTAGGTACAGAGTCTGGCGGTCCGCAGCAGGAGGTGTCAGGAGCTGTCCCTGATGGCCACGCCATTTGATTTACTTTTATGTTAGGATTTTGATTTGGATCTCGAGTATCCGTATTCTTGTATTATATATACGGATCTCGCTAGATCATGTACCTCCTTTCATTAGTGGATGTTATTTATGGATCCGAGATGAATTGTATGTATGACATGTATGTTTATATTTATTTATTGTTTATGTGACTGATGCTGATACTTTATCTTATGTTTCCGCTGCTGTTTGATTATTTTGTTATTTAGCCTTGCGTACTTAATGATTAATTAAGTACGAGGCGAGGTTGATCACACCTTAATCTAGAATTTCTGGTTTGGGGTGTGACAAAATTAATTTATTAACTTTCTAATTTTGACTTTTTGACTTTATACTAAATTAATTAAAATGTTTAATATTTTCACATGAAGACACATCACTCATAAAGCAGATTCGATGAGTTTTAAACTTAAATTCACCAAGGAGCTTGATGAACTTAAAAACATCCTAGTTCTACTCTTCCAGAGTGTGTTAAAACAAAATGTGCCGCTGTCATTATTGAGCATGTTCAGGAAATTGAAGGGTTTATTAGCAAACGGTTTGATATCTGGTCCTAGAATCAGGCACTTGACATGAGACAAATAGAGAATGAAAACAATACCCAACTGCCTTCAAGGCCTTCGGTAAGATGCGTATTAAATCAACCAACATCGCCTCAAAGAAATCATTAATCTCATGATCAGTGAAGATTATAAGACTTTTTATGTTAATTTTCATCTCAAAATAAGCCTCACTTCTGGCAGAAACCAAAAGCCCAAACTTAAAAACGTAAGAAAAAAAACGTACATTAACTCCCTATTAATCTTAAAAACGTAAAAAAAAAAAAAAAATACTTATAAATGCCCAAACTTCCCTGCTTCCTCGTACATTTTTTTAGAGAAACCAACCTGACTGTTTTTTTTGGCATTATTCCAAGCAAAAGATTTGTAAACACTGGTGATTTCTCTTGATCTAATAAAGACATTCGATGCTGGGCAGTTTGGTCAATTCATTCGATGCTGAAACCATATATATCATTGATTGTTGTTTTTTGGTGTAGCATTTTTGTTTTCTTGTTGCATTTGTTGAAGTGGCCTCCTATCAACCATGGTCTCATGCCGGGCATTCGGCCGAGGCCTCGATCTGGTTCGTCTTTGTTGCCTCTCAGTGAACCGAAATTGGGGCCTAGGAATCACCTTCCCATCAATGTACAAATCCCCTGTTTGTGGTTAAATAAAAAAATAATAAATAAATAAGAACAAATTAAGACATGGGTTTTTAATTTATGCCATCTAGGAGTTCTACATTTGTAGCCAGACCTGAAACAACTTTGAGACTTCATAATGTCATCTAAAGCTTTCTATTTTTAAGTATGCCACATTAGTGTTTGATTTAATCCAGGAAAAATCAATCACGGGCCTTATACTATACCAGTGACTTGTTGCATCAGTATTTATTGCCACACTAGACAGACAGTTTTGATACCTATCAAACTTTTCTGTTGACATTTGAGTTTTCATGACAAAATCCATAGTCCTGGTTTGGTACATCCAAGTAAGTATCAGGCAAAACCCAAAGAACGCCAGGCAAATCTGAGAATACAAGTTTATATCAATACATGTATTATTTTTCTCATTGAAAAAAGTTTAAAGAAGGCCAGGCAGACCTAAGATGAAGAAAACTATCAACCTTTGACTTTGTAAGAGAGCTCCTCCGAAATTAGGGCACCAAATCCAGTGTATGTTGTAGTGGAAACAGAGTATATTTTCTTTCTTGCCTCCTCTTCACTGTCATGTAAAACAAAAGGTAAATTAAATGTTTTAGTCATCTCAACTTCCTTCAAAATATTGAACTTTCATACAAGTGCAAATATGCGAGCCTCAAAATAAAAGGGTATGCCAATTGATTTACATGATGTCGACATAGGTGGCATCACAGGAGGAACAAGCAACATTTCCTGACAGTGGGCCCTTGATTTCACTATAGACATGGTAAACTAATGGCATTCCATGGATGAGAGACACGATGTACGCAAATTCATAGGTGGTTTTCTAACAAACTGCCCGATTAGAAACCCAATGGTAGGTGGTCAACTGTAAAGTTGATTACCCATCTTTAGTGGCAAGTAAATAGTGCTTAAAATATATTTCTGTCAATAGTTTTTCCTGTGCATCTTTGACAAGATAATTATTGATTCAAGCCCAGAACTTTATTTTCCCTCAAGAAAATAATAATAAAATCTGATTGTCATCTACAAATAAGAAACCGGTCATTTGGCTTAAGTTCTGTAATTTTCTATTATTCGTAAAGAGTTGACAAAGCTTCTTGGTAATTCAAAGTAGATAGTAATTGTTTCAAAACTAAAAACTACTATAATAATACAAACTATCTGAATCTACAACTTACCATACACTCCCCATTAAAAGGGATATTCTAAACTGTGTAACAGTAGGTTACCAAGACCATCAGTGCCCAAGTTAATTTTGAGTGTCAAGCAATATATACTTTAGATAATTTTAACTCCTATATAAAAAGTTATGTTCTGAATTGTTACAAAGACCATTAGTACCCAAGTTACTTGATTCCAGTGCAAGGTGCTTGAATAGCCCACAAGAACCGGCACCCGCTTTGTCGGAGTTGGGGTCGAGAGGGGCGGATGGATGGGCGACTCTGAGGCATGAGTTGGGGTGAGTAGGCGGAGAAAGGGAGGGTGTGGGGTTTCTCAAATCGCCTCAGAGTAGCTGTTTCCAGAAGTGATTATATTCCTGAAAATATATACTTACATTAGATAACTCTAGATAATCCTTTGGGTGTTTGCTGATAGAAATTTCTTATGCATATTACCAATCAGATAATTAAGAGAGGGTGCTACTTGAGATAGCCAGCGAGAAATGGCTTTTGTTCTTTTGATAAGAAACACCAGTTAAATCAGGAATAAAATAGATAAATGGGCCAGAATCCAAAAAGAAACTCAGGACTGTACCGGTATGGTACTAATTCGGATGTATAGGTACTATTTGTAATAATAAAATAATTAAAGCTACTAACCTTGTGCTTATGTTGGTGGTAAAACTTAACGGTGTCTTCTGGTAAGTTGCTGAGAAAGATCCGTCTGGTGAATTGATAGTCACCTTGGGAATGTGCTTAAATTTGTTCCATTGAGAACCACTTTCTCTTTCGCTTGCAATCTTCAGCAGCAACTCCTCACTGCAGTCGATTCTTATCTTCTGAGGCATTGTCATTGCCAAGTAATCCGGGAGGGTTTCCATTTCAAAATCACTTAAAACTATCCGTTGTAAAGTTTCAAGGTCCTCCACAGCTTTTAGATTTGGGCATTTTGAAATTCCAATATATGAGATGCGGCGTAAATTTGAAATTCTCTCAAGGATTCGATTTTCAAGAACACGAATTTCTTTGACAGATGGGAGGTTCTCTACAGTAATCAGATTGTCTGCCTTGGAAATACCTAGATACTCTAAGGATGTAGCATGGTGTGAAAGACCATCCGGAAGAGATCTCAACTGGTGACAATCATCAATATATAATTTCTTCAATTTGGGCATGGCTGGCAGTCTCTTATTCCACTCCCACACTTTCCAATTGGTCATTTTGATGAATCCTAGATTACTCAATTTGGGAAATGCGAGCTTGGCTGAATAACCCGTTTCTATTATGCCTTTGCTTTGAATACCCCCCAACAAAAACTCTTCTCCTATACTCACGACTGAACATGCATCTCTAATACAAAGGTATTCCAAATTGGGGAGTTGGCCTAATGGTGCCAGGCCCTCAAAGCAAGCACAATTATCAATAGTAAGATATCTCAGGTTCGGAAGTCCTGCTCCCAAATTCAACCAATTGGGAAGGCATCTACCGTAGTAATTTCTAATAGTAAGAGTTTGTAGGGAAAGTGGAGGAAAAAGCTCATTTAAAACCTTCTGACTTGTCATCTTTTTCTCATTAGTTTGAGAAAGTTGTTCTTCGAAGCTCATCAAAATGTAGCCAAGGTGTAGAAACTTCAACTTATTCTTGCTTCTAAGATTAGCTCCTTTTGCCATCTTCCGATCAGATACTTTCTCTAAGCCATCTAAATGAAGATCAATGAGTTGTGATAGAGATTCTAACCCATCTAGACTACTGAATCCCTCCGAACTATTCTTGTATGGCTTGAAGCCAACTAGATGACTGAGGTTTTCTAGATTATTTAATCCAACTGGGATTGCCTCGACCTTCGTATTTATAAGATTAAAAGCCCTCAGTTCTGGTAGACTACTAATGCTTTTGGGGATGTGTGACAACTCAAAGCACTCTCCACAATTCAACAATACTAAATTTCTTAAATTTCCTATGGCATTTGGAATGGTTCTTAACTTTGTTCGATGGACTGTTAAATATCTGAGATGGACAAGGCCAAACAACGAATCAGGTAGGCATGAGATATTGGACCCACCTATATCTAAAATGCGTAGCTTAGAAACAGTTTTACAAAGATCATCAAGGGGAAATTCAGGTTTACCCCGTAGTAATAATGTTCTCAACCCTTTTTGCTTTTTAATTATTTCAATGTTTACCACATCTCCTTCTATGGATAACCGTCGTACTTTCAGTGTACTGTCAAACTTGGATAAAACTTGTCCATTACCTAAGACACAGTTTTCATCTTTTCCCAATTGACGGGTGAAAGACCACAAAAGATCATGCATTTTGCATTCTCCCTGATCAAGGTAATTGTAAGTATCTTCCAAAAAGTTTCGCAGTAGTAACTCTTTGTAATACAAAAGCCCCAACTCGTAAAAATCTACCTTATCTTGCAAATAACCTTCTGCTAGCCATAAATAAATTAATTCGACAGGGTTAAACACTGTATCTTCAGCATAGAGGGAGAAAGAGATAA